>JAIUZE010000703.1:0-206928 GCA_022085475.1 Heliosperma pusillum
TCTTTTATTTCAGTATTTATACGGGAGATATGTCTCCCGTCTTGTATAATTCGTATGTATAATATTATTTTCCGTTTTGTAATGACCCTTTTTGTTTTATGACACCTTCGTTATGTATTTAAATTATTTTTTTCTTTCCGCAAATTTGAGGGTGTCACAGTTGGTATCAGAGCATATTTGCTCCCGACGCACGTTTGTGTACCCTTGCATAAATAAATTGACCTTAATAAATAATAAACCGTGAGATAGAAGGGTAAGATGGGTAGATTAGGATTTATGTTGTAGTCTATTTGTTTATGCTAATTGTTAGGAGTAACTTAATTTGTTTTGTCTCTTATGAAGATGGTTGGACCGCGTGTAGAAGAGATCGTTGATAGTGCCAACCAGGTCCCCCCTCATAAAGAAGACAATTGCCAAGGAGGCTATGCTTGGGTGGCTAGCCAAATTGCTAGGAGCAATATTACGCCTTATGGTGGAATATGTGTTACCTAGAAGGAGTATCCTCTACCGAAGATTTGAAGATTTATAAAGCCTAATTGAAGTGAATTCGTTCTTCATCTGCGAATTCTCTCGTCCTTATAATATTATGCCCTCTTCTTTCTATCTAGGGGCTTCTTTCTCTTCCAACCTATTTACATTTTGGAAATTTCTCTTAATAGTTCCTCCATTATACCATTGGTATTCTTACCTTCCTCTTGTAACATTGGTATGGATGTCACCCCATTGGTATGCGGTATATTATTCTTAGTCGGAAGAACTTTGGAATTTTGTGGAATATTAGTGTTAATTGGAATGAACTTGTGATTGAGGAAAATGGTATAGATCTAGTTTCACCCTATGGTGGTGAGAGTTAGTATCCTTGAGGAAGGAGTGGTAAGGTATGTTTAATGATTTTAATGCTAGATGCTTGTCATGACTTGTGTGTAAATAGTTCATGATATTCGAAGGTGTAAAGTCGAATGAGTAGGCTATTACTTCTTAACTCATTGGTAATTTAGTCTTTTGGAATTAGAAGTTAGTATTGGTTTGAAGACCATGCTTATGATATGTCTATTTTGGAGTAAATAAGAAGTTTCGAATATGGTAACTAACCATCCTATTAAGCTAGTTCCGTGTTTAGATAATTATGAGGATTTGAGGATAAACTTAGGATGAAATTCTCCTGTGGTTTTAGACTATGAAAACTTGAAGTTGCAATATCTTTTTGAGGATTGAAATAAGCGTAATAATAGTTGTGGTTGTGGTTAGGAAGTTGAGTGATTTTTAATGTTACTTGGGAATTTGTTGTCGTTAAATGTTGGACCCTAACGGGAATAAATACTTTGTGGAATTAGAATATGACGACACAACTTGAGGAATATCGACATAAGCAAAAACCGAAGTATTAAGAGTTGGGAAAGGATAAATAAATTTATTACGGTCGCATTGCCCTATGTTTGGCAAAAGTTAAGTGAATCGAGTTTTGTGTGACTAATCTCTTTGAGGGTTCGAGATTCAACTTTTGAGGATGAGAGGGTTCATTGTAAATAAGTTGGAGTAATGAATTTTTGGAATAAATTGGATTAAAGGATTTCATAGTAAGTCCTTTACTTTGTGGTTGTGAGCGGTTTTGTTTCCTTAATTATAAATATTTTGATGGTGATTTCCAATAATAGTTTCGATGGACATTAGATGATTTTTATTGAATTGGAATAATTGGGAGTTGCTACTCGATGTGGCATGCTTATGAAATATCTTGGTAGGAATTCGATGATTGAAAGGTTGAGGATATATTGCACTCCCTTGAGGACTAGTTTACTTGTACAGTTAGTATTGTCAAGTTACTGTCGACATTAGAATTTTCATAGAGGGAAGATAGTATTGGGGTTCGTCCTTCGTTTTTCTTTATTCTTTCCTTCTTTCTTTTTCCTATTCGATTTATTATGCGAATATTGTCGTTCTTTATATCAATTGTCATCTCGTATAGATGG
Organism: Heliosperma pusillum; assembly: GCA_022085475.1. Taxonomy (NCBI): domain Eukaryota; kingdom Viridiplantae; phylum Streptophyta; class Magnoliopsida; order Caryophyllales; family Caryophyllaceae; genus Heliosperma; species Heliosperma pusillum. The sequence goes on from JAIUZE010000703.1 coordinate 1,971, forward strand.
ATATTAGAAGCTTAGTTAGAAGTTTTAGGTATAGTAGTAGTCGTTATTACTTTTACTATAGAATTTTGAAATAAATAAAAGCTTTCGAAATGTTTTATGAGTTCAAGGTATTTTACCGTCCAAGAGTCCCTGTTGAGACTTGTTATTGGAGGACGTTCCGATAACTCAGTTTTTCTCATTTATTGATGCGAAAATGTATATTTTTAAGTCTTTGACTTGGGACGTCGATGTTCTTAACGGCCGACTAGAACCTTCCGTTCCATTGATAAGATTCTATATTTATATTACAAGTATATTTTTAACAGTTTTGAAATAGACCTACATATATGTTACGTTCCCTCTTCTAAGTTTCGAGGACGAAACTTTTTAAAAAGGAGGGGTGATTGTAACAACCCGAAAAATGCCGATTTTTCTAGTTAAAATATTTACTAACACTTTTCAGTAGAACTTAAGGTTTTAAAATAGGAATTTTTGTTCCGAGTCTTATTTTGAAATTCCGCGTTCGTATTTGGAATTTTTGAGGGATTCCATGAAAAGACCGTTTTTAGTCATCCTTGACTTTTCTTGACTTTTAAGTCGTCTTTGACTTTTCCTTGACTTTTTAAAGTCGTCATTGACTTTTTCTTGACTTTTAAGTCGTCCTAAACTTTTCTTGACTTTTAAGTCATCTTCGAATTTTCTCGACTTTTCAGTCAACTTTGACTTCCGTTGACTTTTTCCCGACTCGCCTCATAAGTTTGAGGACCGAAATCTTATTTAAAAAAATAATATTTTTGATTTATTTTTATTTAGATTTATTAAGATTATAATAATTTAATATAATTTTTGAATTTATTCGGAATTTAAAGAATAAGTTTACGGTTTTACCGAACGTCATGACACTATTCCCGACTCATGTGAAAGCGGCGAAAACAACACGAAATCGACTTTTTGGCACGAGTCACTACCGCGCGCTGTCATCGCTTTCCACTCAACAGTAAGATTATTTTATATGGTTTGAATTAAATTCATAATCAAAAAATATTAGATTATGTATTACACGTTATCGATCCGTCAACGGAAATTACGCAAATCGTTTACAAAACTGACCCGACAGTCACCATATCACACGGTTTTTCATCTCTCTTTGACCTTGATATTTTCTTTCTTTTCATTACAATAACATAATATCTTGATATTTAATTCAATTAACTTTAATATCTAATTAATTACGGTAATATAATTATTATACCGGGTCAATTCCATAACAACAATGTCAAACCCAACTCACTATTTTGCTCTATAAACTCACGGCTCACACACTCCACTTTACTCACAAACAACTTTTCATTTTTCAACAAATCAAATTAAGATCAAAATAGCACTTTCTTTAATCGTTCTTGAGCGTTCTTCGCGTTCTTCATCCGTTCTTCATCGTTCTTGAGCAAAACCTTCATAAAACCTTCATTTCTTAATTAAATCCGTCCTAACTTATATTTCTAGGATCTCCTCTTCGCTCCCCATCTTCTAGTACGGTTTATTTGCAATTCCGTCAAAATCGTTTTCAACACTTTAATTATGGAAAATCAAAGTTTTAATTCTAATAATGTTTTTCTTGTCATTTCTTATAGGGGAAGACTTTGAAGACGAGTTTGGTGACTCGTATAATTTAGGAGAAGATTAGAAGACGGGTTTCTTATTTTCTTAGTTCTTATTATTTTGGTGCTACTTGATTTTAGCTAGCTAAGGTAACGATTCCGAGTTACTCGACGGATAAATGTTACATAGCTTTGGTTTTTCTTTAGTTTTGGTTCATCTTTAGTTGTTGTTCATATTATTATGATTTTATGATTTTTAGTTAGTAACATGTTAAGTAGTAGTTAGTATGGTGTTTTATGATTTTATAACATGTTGGTTGTTCTTGTTATATTTTTATGATTTCTTCATGATGATGATTGTTGTATGATGGATGTTTAAATTGGTTGTTAAAATGGGTGTTGATTAATTAAAAACATGTTAGAATTAATTTGGAAATTTGGGGTTGTTGTTTGGTGGTGGCCGAATTGGTGGCTGGAAAACCGGTCCAAACCAGGCCGGTCCAGGCCGGTTCAGACCGGTCTGGGTTGGTCCATGGTGGGTCCGGGTTTTGGTCTTTGGGTGGTGTCAATGGTTGATTGTTTAATTGTTGTTTTGACGGGTTTTAATTAAGTTAAGCATGCGGGAAATAATTAGAAACGGTTTTTAGTAAAACCGTTAAAAAGGCCAAAACAGTCCATTTTGCCAAAACAGGCCGTGAGGCCCAAATCAGGCCCATGTGGGTCCGGTCCAACTCAGCCGTGGGTCCCACTTTGGGACTTGTGACGGTTTTTGAGTTATTGTTATTTTATCGCGTTTTGTAATAATTAGCAAGCGAGAAATATTAATAAGTAAAATATTTAATTAAAAGGTTTTCATTAAATTATTATTTCTCACATGTTAGAAATTATAAGACGAGACCGTAGTTTAAGTTAATATCCTTTTAGTCCAACGGGTTTTTGGGTATAATATGATAATTCACATGTTAGAAGTAGTAATAAAATAACATGTAATGAATATGTTGATTTTATGTCTATGTGATAAAGACTCTGTTTCTAGCCGGTTTGATCCAACGGGTTTGGTCAAACTAAGATCTAGTCAGCACCGATTTGACTGATGACCCGTCGCGGGACTCGGGTCGGGGATTTGTCTTCAAGTAAGGTTGTATTTAATTATGAATTAGCCTTGGTAGATATGAGGCGATATGATATTTGATTATTATTGATATGCAAATAGTCACATGATAGGATGTTTTCCCGTGACTGTTTTATTTTATGGTTGGTGTCGTGTTGACTAAGTACCCATAGAGAATTATGAGTATATGGCGTCTTGACCATTCTAATTCTAAATGAGTAGCTTGGACCACGAAATTGATAGGCCGTACTATCTTTAACGAGTATATAGTTCACTGCTTGATAGCTTTTGTGTCTCGGCTTGGTGGGTTTATATCCAAGTCGGGGCATGGTTGCCTAATACGTTTTGGGGTTGGAACCAGCTTAAGTACTAGCCATCTCTGCTTAGGGGGTCGCCTAGTAGAGTTTCTCATAGACGGTTATGTCATGGGACGGGGAACGGAATAGCTGTTGCCGCTAGGTCTGATCAGTCTAGGACTAGGATGTTTTCCTACCTTGTGGTATAGCCTCGAGTTACAGAAGTCTTCTATCGACTGTACTAAGAACTTATGCCTGTTTGTAGAAGTATTGGTCTTTCATGTATGTATGATTCTATGAGTTCTAGAAGGTGGGATGCAAGCCGGCTAGGATTGATAGAGTTTGGATTAACGGTTGTTAACTGATTCACATGATTACGTGTTGATTAGGGTTTGAGTGTATCACGGCCATGTTTCTGAGAGGAACCTCTGAGCTAGCATACCAGCTTCCCTACCTCGAGTTATAGTTTATTATCGGTTTCACATGATAGCTTTCACATGCTAGGTTATTTGTTAGTTATCTGTTTCATAACATGAAAAGCATATCATATATGTTTTAGTTTTGTATTTTCCATATACATTGCTTTTATGTTATTCATGTTTCATTAAACTCGACATTTCGTGGGTGGGAGGACTCGGAGTTACTCCCCACTGACTGTGGCTTCCGTGTTTATATTTAATGCGGTCGAACAGGTGGTGAATGCATACATTGGGTACATTGACGAGCTAGCGAGCGAAGTATTACCTTGGACCTATATTCGGTTCTTAGATTGTATATTATTCTACACTCTTTCATTTCCGTATTTATACGGGAGATATGTCTCCCGTCTTGTATATTTCTTTTGTAGAATATTATTTCCGTATTGTAATGACCCTTTTTATTTATGACACCCTTTGTTATGTATTTAAATTATTTTTTTTCTTTCCGCAAATTTGAGGGTGTCACAGAAAATCACTAAAGTTATAATAGAAACACCTATAACTTTACTTCAACAGTTCGAAAGTTATAGTACAATGACCTATAAATTTGCTTCACGTTTGCTTCACAAATCATCAAGGTTTTAGCTAAAGAAGCTATAACTTCAGGTGTCAAACCCAGCTTAATCTAACCAAGACTAAACAAACGATTACAAGCACAAACATAAATATTATACAAACATACTTCTCATTATCAAAACATAATCATATAACAATATAGTTCAACACGATGATCTTTATTATAAACAATATTTGAAAATACCTTTAGAAATATGGATTATGACCAACTACTTGATTGTTTTTTTCTTAATTTTATTGCAAAGATGAATGAAAATTATTGAATACAAAACATGTTATTTCAATTACTAATAATGACCACCTTTAATTGTCGAAAGACTCCCTTATTTTAATTCTATCGACACAAATACGCTTTTTCTGATGGAATAGGTTTATTTGTCACAAATTTTTCCGTGACAAATTAAACTCGCATTAATTTTGTAGTGTATCCTTAACTTATCCGGAAACCTTTAGCAAAAACTTCCTGAGCAAGGTGGGGTATGACACCCCGCGATTTTGCAATAAAGTAAACACATAGTTTGCAGCGGAAAACACGATATTTTTAAAACTTTAAAATCAAAACCGCGAATGTCACTATATTATAAAACCAAAACTTAGTTTAATAAATCGTTTATACAAATTGTAACTTAAATAAATACAAGGGACACTGATCCCTTGATAAATACACAATTAAGATAATAAACTAATATAAACTACAACGCTAAGGGTGAATTGATGTAAGTACAACGCTCGCTAACTCACTCGTCATACCCCATGCAACATCAACCTGCAACATGTTCATTCATGAAACATGAATGACACGGTCAGTGGGGAGTAACTTGTGGTTCTCCCAGCCAGATCACATCAAAACGCATATAAACAAGTATAGAAACATATATCAACATGCATGCATACGTATCATGATAAGCGTAAGTAGAATATTTCATAATAACATTATCTAAGCATATGAATCGTCAATCACGTTATCATCTTGCAATACCGACACGGGGAAGACTCCCCTTGGCAACCACATGAATCACCATTGGCTTGCATCTCACCATTAGTGACCATGTGATTGAGAAGGTTAGGGACTCAACATACAAACCATTCGTAGGCATCCAACATTTTAAAGTACACAAACCAACCTATGATCAGACATAAGCAAACACCCTCTCACGGTAAATGAAACGCACTAGCATCTGCATTATGCAAGACAAGACAAATACGTCCACGGGATAAGGTGTTTCCCTGAACTGTATGCGATAAGACGTGTCGCACACACATGACTCTAATCCTCTCGGTAGGTCAACGATAATAATACGGTCCTAGTCAAAATCTGGCCAGACTCTCGGGTATGAGCGTTTCCCGATTCGACAAGTGGTATGGCAAGCAAAATCAAAGACTCGGTCAAACACAAAAGCCGAGTACCCCAAATCCGGCAAGGGCAGCTAACACAAGAGGGGGAAAGGGATGGGTATACCAATTCCAGCAAGGGTAGCTAACGGAATTGGTTGTCACAATAACGAGTACTCATATCAATGAGGCATCGTAAAAACGGTCAAGCATGAGTACGCTACATGCAATTAAAACCACCTCGCAAGGATACGACATTTGACGGTCGGGTCGATCAACGCATTGCGTGCGCCTCCTAACAACCTCGTCATATCTCCACTAAACAAATGCACAAGCATTAAGATTGTACCCATATCGCTCCGACTTCAAGTCTACGAGTATAGAGGTGTAACTGGGATATAAGAGTTCAAAACATCCAATAAACGAGACTCAATTCATTACTCAAGGCATAAGTGACTAAAAAGGGAAAACATACTAAAACCGTCACTAACCAAGTGAGAAAAACATATGAAATATTAAATAGTCTAAACATGAATATTTAAAGTCATTACGCAGGTTTATAAGATGAATAAACCATACAAACCATTACATGTGAAGACTAAAGGAACAAAAAGGAGGAAAGGGGTAGTAGGGGTCACAGCTGTTTAGGAGGGTCGGCGGCCGAGTACCCGGCTGGGCACCACACCCACACCAAACAACAACCATAATAAAGCAGGGGTTCCCGGAGTCCCAGCCGGTTGGGGTGGCCGGTGGCCGGGTACCCGGCTAGGGCACCCATCACATATCAAAAATAACCAACTTTGAAAAATGTAGGGAGGACTCCCAGCCGGTGGGGCGGCGGCCGGCTACCCGGCTGGGGCACGTGCATGTCAAAAACTCAACAATTAGAGACAGGGGGTTCCCAGCCGGTGGGGGTGGCGGTGCCCGGCTGGGACACGTACTACTCAAAATCACCAAAAACTTAACAGTTATGAAGCACGGAACTCCCAGTCGGTCATGGGGGCGGCGCCGGCTACTTGGCTGGGGCACACATCACACGAAAACACCATGAATCAACAACAACTTCAATCCAGTTTTACCCAATCATTCTTACTAACATTAATCATCTTCAAACCACATTAAATGTAATACATGAGTACCAAATCATTACATTTAATCATTTAAAGCATCATGGAATAATCATTTATGATACTAAACATAAGATTAAACAATAACAAGCCAAGTTTAACATTATCAACACCAATTTCCACTAGTTTAAGCATATGAGAGAAAATTCAACACCACTAACATGAACTTGTACACGTTAAAACATATAATATAAAATCCAACATATAAATGAGTAGGAAACCCATAATCATGCTAGTATAATATAATTAACTCATATCTCATGGGAAAATTTATCCTAAACACATAAACACATAAGATGTGACATCGAGTAACCCGTCTACATTACCTCGATTAGCACTTCAAATCTTCGATTCCCAAGATAACTATCAACCCACATGAATTCCTTGACCCAAAATCTTCAAAATCTACCTTTTCCCGATAAATAACGCGACAAGAACACAAAATCGAAATCTGGAAAATACGGTCTTAAAACAACGTTAAAAGTTTTGATCTTTTATTAGTTAGGAAGAAGGAGGACGGTGAGAGGATTCTGAAACACTAAACGGAATTAAATTTTGATAAAAAACAAAAAAATTACGTCCATCTTAAGATTAGATCTAGAAAAACGGGTTTTATAACCAGTTGGAGGAAGATGATGTTTTATAGTATGAAAAGGAAGAGCAGAATGAGAGGAGAAGATTAATGTAAAAATCGTAAAGGTTCGTTGAGAAATGAAGAAATTGCAGCCGTCTTAAGTTTATTAAGTTATGGAGTTTTAATGGTATTTTTTTGTGTTGAGGAAGGAGATGAAGATGCTGAAATTTTAGGAGGGATGTAGAGATTTGTGGTGGTTTGTTTTGAGAAGGTGAGTAATAGTAGGCTTAATATTCAAGGTGAGGTTTTACCCACATGAATTTTCGAGTAGAGTCCGATTATGGGTTCATAACAGACTGAAACGCGACGATTTCTACCCAACTAAACTAAATTCAATTTAACCTTAATTTAAAGCTACGAAAACATAAATCATCGATTTAAAATATTTTAACCGATAAAAGTAAAAGAGAACTTTATAAAATTAACGACTTTATTAAATATCCAATATTATAAAATCAGGGGTGTTACATGGGGTGCAACAGCCTGTGTTTCCAGACGTAGTACATATCATAGTGTCTATCCCAAAACAATCAAAGAATTGTCTTTTTAAATGAAATGAAAATTACAACCATAAACTAGTCCAATACAGATTAAATACAACTCAAATATGAAATATCTAATAGTCGAACCCAAGTATTAAGGACTCGTTTAAGTGATTCGCGTCCACACCCGTCAACATTTACCCAACAACATTTTCAAGCAAATCACTTATTAAACGACTACTCACCATTCACGAGAAATATGGAATGGATCACGGTATATTTGAAAGCACATAAGGTCCAGTAAACGCTAGCACAAATAATCATATACAAAGGAATGGTACAACAACATCATAAAATCATCTCAAGTCACACCACCGCACAACCGTCGATCTCATAACAATAGGCCTTAGGATCTCAATAGACCTTTGACAGGCCAATGTACTGGCTAAACCACATAACATCTACTCCCCCCCTTCTCAGTAGGTCACCTCTGCAAGGACCCATTTATCCCACCTACGGGTCGCCTAATAGGTTTTGTATCACCACGGATCACGTCTTTCCACACAAGTGAGTCAAACCTAGATTCTTAATTTGCACATCATCCTTGCGTAACGGGAGCAACAAGGAGCAATCTCGGGGGTGAAGCCAATCTCCCAAACTGCTTGACAACAAAAATCACCAAACTCCATGGTACAACAATCACAAACAATCATTAAACACAATCATCATCAACAACAACAATCATCATAGTCACATAATCATTCACATTAACTGAGACTGAGTAGGAAAAACCCTACCTCTTCGCAATCCAAGACAATCCACGTAGCATTATTCAGCCATTTCCTACAATATCAATTACATACATTACTATTATTATCGATCCTTAAACTAATTACTTAATGAAGACTCAATAGATTACTGGCCAAAAGAAGAACGAAAGAGATCTAATTGAAATGATCTACCCACGAGATTTGCCAACAGATGATTAAGGAGAAGATTTAAGGTAAATGGAAATATTAGGGAGTGATTAAGTAAAAAATGTGGGGAATGAAGTGATTGGAATGGCAGTTATCCTAATATAACCCTAAGCGAAAATAAAAAAAAATCGTCGCGAAACATCTGCGAATTGGGTTACCTTAATGGAGTACACAACCGACTCCACTGAGTAGCCCTACTCGACCGATTACCAAGATGCTGGGTCGAGTGCCATTGTACATCATCGATCCAAAGATCCGCAAAGTACTCTCACTCGGTCCAAGTACCACTCAACTCAACCGAGTATGACCCTACTCGACCGAATATCTACCCTAGTCGATCGAGCACCACCATACTCGACCAAATATCTACCCTACTCGATCAATCACCATTATATTGATTGATAATTTGATATGCTGAATAATTTACAAATTTATGCATTTAAACTATTTAGTATATATATTAGAGTAAATTAATAATTACTCCCTTATAAGTTTCATTTTTCTAAATTTACTCCCTTATAAGTTGTTTTGCTAAAATTACTCCCGTAAAGATCACTTTTATCAAAAGTTGCTCCAAAACTCCAATTTAAGTTACTTATTTCGTCTGTTTTTGAACTCCCCCTCCATTTGTCTACATAGTTTTACCTTTCAAAGTATAGATTGGCTAATGCACAAATTAAATAAGTTCAAATATAGATAAAATAATTGACTTAAATTGGAGTGTTGAAGCAATTTTTGATAAAAGTGATCTTTATGGGAGTAATTTTACCAAAACAACTTATAAGGGAGTAAATTTAGAACAGTGAAACTTATAAGGAAGCAATTATTAATATACTCTATATATTATTATATATTTGTGTCATTCCATTACCCATTAATTTCTGAATTATATTAATAGTAGGGTTTTTTCTCGATTACTACCTACTATTCATTTTTTTACCAACTGCTACCTAAGTATTTTTTTTAAACTGCTACCTAAATGCTTGAATCAGGAGCTTTTTAGTACCAATAACCGCCGAACCACTAAATATTACATTCTTAGACGAAAATACCCTCACTTTTCACTCTCATCCTATTCTTACAATTTTTACTCAAACAACAAACACAATTTACCTCTCTCTTTAATTTCTCAGTGTCTATCATCTAGAACCCTAACTGCCCAAATTGAAATACTTACTCTTATAATCTGAAGTTTTATTAAGTTATTGTAAAACTGTCATGTAAAACCCTAATTTCTTCCAAAATTAAGGTTTTGTCCCTTTCATCAACTGAATACTATATCAGATGATAGATTGTTTTTTTGGACCTATCGTCATATGGTCATATAATGTATACATATATAAGTTAGGATGACATAATTAAGCACATGTGGTATTCTAGGTCTACTAAATTTGATGAACCTTCAACTTTTTTGAATTTCTTAAATTTGGGGGTTTGGGGTTTACTATTCTGGGTTTATTTCTAAAGTTTGTTCTTTTCTTGTTCGTGTTCGTGTTGTGGTGCTGATGTTGTACATAATAAAGTTAATATGAGTGTAATTGAAAGGGAGAAAACGGAGGAAGTGGAGGAAAGATTGGTGTGAGAAAATGGTTTATAGAGGGAAGATGCGAAAATTGAATAGTCATGTATATAGTGGATTGCTCCCCCTCTCTATTTTCATCCTCATTGACAACAATCACATGACATTAGTTTTCTTGAACTTGTTTTTCTGCTAGTGCAAATGTGCAACAAAAAATTATTGCCTTGTAATTTCTTTCATAAAACTGCCTTTTGTTATTGATTTGAAACCCCAACAAAATCAAGAATTGTTGACCCAAAAAAGAGAGAAGAAAATCAAATCGGAAATAAATAAAGAAAGAACAGAAGAGTTAAAGGAAATGTAGAACCATGATTAGTGGTATGAAGTTTTACCTGAGACGAACAAAGTGAATGAGAGAGAAAATTAAGGTTGAAAAAGATGGATTTAATTTAGTATCATGAATGAATAGAACTAAACACTTATGTAGTTCGGCCCGGCCACACCTGCCTTAGCGCGGCCCGCCTCATCAGGTCAGAAAATGGTCGGCCGGTCACCTCGCTTCTCCAGCCCGCCCAACCTGCCCCATAACCGGGCCGGTTCTGGATTGGTTCCCAGCCCGCTATGTAACCCGGTTGGCCTGCACTGAATAGGCTGGAAGCCGGGCTAGCCCGGTTCTGTGTAGGTTGACCGTTCGCATTTATTGTTTTTTTTATAAATTGAATTTAAATGTGTTCATCCCCCCCCCCCCAATCTATTCTCGACTTTACATTTTCTTAATCTTCTAATTATTCTCAAATACTTAAGTTATAATTATTCACAAATACTCAAGTTATAACCATTATTATCAAATACTCAAGTTATAAATCATAAATTAGTCTTAATTCTCTTTTAATATCTCTAATTCCATCATAATGTCTCAAAATATCAACATTGATATTCCCCAAGAAATTGATCAAGAGGAGATGGAAAGAATGTTCGGTTATGGTAAATACTTTGATACTCTTTTATTTCTTAATCTCTCTAATTTTATCATTTCATTTCTACATACTCTAAATTATAATTACTTTGATTATATCATTAATTAAAAGTATGGTCAAAGTAATTGATACATACTCTATGTTATTATTACTTTTATATTCTAAATTTTATTTCTGTATATTGTAATTAATTTGATTTATTGATTGATTTGATTATATATTAGTATGTTACTAATTAGTTTCTTTAGTATGTTTACTAGTTGTTGGTCTTCCAAATACCCAAGAATCTCAAACTATTGTTGCTTCGGGTTCGACTTCCAAAAAAACCGGTGGTAGGCAAGGCGATATTTTTTGGGTTTGGTTTTATTACGATAAAGTACCTCAAGATGGTGAGCCAACGGTGAATCCTAAAAACTTTATGTGCTCTTATAAAGTTTGTGCTCAAGAGAGGAAGCAAGTCATCCCATATAAATGGAAGAAGGGAACGAGAACAGGGATTTTGACCCGTCACTTGGAAAAGCATGAGCTATATCCTCCAAATCACAAATCCGGTGGAGAAAATTTAAAACAACCAACAATTGGTGGCTACGCATCGTCGATGCCCAGTGGAGGTAAACTGTTCTTTTATAACCGACAAAATATGGTTGATAACATGGCTAATTATGTTATGACCGAGTAACCTTTTACTTATGGTGATAGTCAAGAGTTAGAGGAATTTGTTAAATTGTCTTTACAATTGCTTTGTTATAAAGTGTCCAAAAAAAACATCAAAACGTCGTACTCAACGATAATATGAAGAAACTAGAAATGAATTGATTGCTTTTTTTTTTCAACATATAAAAATCGTGCTCGTTTAACTAGTGATTGTGGGATATCTAAACAAGGTGAACCTTATTTATGTATTACCGTACATTGGATTGGTGATGATTTAGATTAGAGAAGTGTATTATTGCTTTTGATTTTAATAGAAGAACGTCAACTAATTATAATATTTTCACTCGTATTAACAACACAATTAACGAGTTTAACTTAAGCAACAACATCGTGTCTAGCTCTTTTGATAATGCTTCCGCCGGCACAAAAAGCATTGAATATGTTAAGCTCCAAATGAACTTGTTATTAAATGGAGAACTTGTCCATATTAGATGTTGTGCTCACATTGCTAACTTGTCCACCCAAGAAGGTATATCTATGTTATTTACTTTGTTAAACCGAATTAGACAAATGGAATAGAAATGGAATAAATTTTAGACATGAATATGTTATTTTGTGTATAAAGATGGGGTTAAAGGCTTCGAGATCGTCATTAGATACACCAACAAGATGGAATTTGACTTATAAAATGCTATACGATGCTATTAAATATAAAAATATTATCACTCTTTTGTATAACAAACATGAGGGTTATAAAGAAGGTGAAGTATTAATTGATGAATCTATGTGGTTACTTGCCCATAATGTATGTAAGTTGTTAGAAGCTTTTAAAAAAGCAACAAATATTTTTTCACAAGTTTATGAACCTAATGTACATTGTGTTATTTTCAAATTTTTCTCTATTATTGATGAAATGAATAATTGTGAAAAAGCGATTTGCTTAAGACCGGTTATTGATAAAATGAACAAAAAAATGGTTAGATTAGTTTATCAAACTTTCCATTATTTATTTTGTTGGTTGGCTATTTGATCTATATGTTAAAAGCAAGTGGTTTAAATGAAATGTTAGATTTTATTATGAAGCTTTAGGTTATACATAAAATGCCTAACTCGATGTTGATTATGCTATTAGTATTGTTTATCAATTATATGCATTGTATGAAAATGAATTTGGTGGGGAATGTGAACCTAGTTCTAAGAAGTCTAAATTGTCAACTAACACCGATTTGATCAACCATTAGCTAAAAAAATCTTCAAAAAATTACAATTAGGGTCTTCTTCTTCTACCACTTACATTATAACCGAATATTTCAAATTTGACCATAGTAACGTTGGGTTAGGGGGGGGGGCAACAACCGATTTTTCTAACATGGTGGAGAAATAAATCCGCTGATCGGGTTGTCGCGTACCCTAATCAAAGATAAATAACCCAGACTAGGCTAACAACAAATTAATGTAATTAGGGAAGTAAGGGGTCGATCTCGGGGAGACCGGAGATACTTGTGAATAGTTGTGGTTAGAACTCTACCTTGGACGATTGGCAAATGTTTGTCACTAATTACTAAATAATAACAATGCAATAAAGAAAAGAATCTAGGGAAGTAGGTTCACACATGTAGATTGACATATTGGAGAAATTGGATTTAAGATATGCAAATAATTCATTGCGAGTTCGTAAGAATGATGTGTTCATTACAATCATAGATCAGATGGTCTAGCAGGCTTTTAGTGCGATTTACTAGGTCTTAATCCACCATGTCATGCTTTGTCTATTCAATTCTCGTATGTCTACCTTGGAAAAGAATTCCATACTAGTCAAATGATTTTGGCCAAAAATCGATAACTATCGTTACAATCCAAACATGCATAGACACAACGTTTTAAAGGCACAATTTCTTTTATCCAATTATCATCTTTTAATTAATCTAACATGGCTATCCTACACCCTAGAAGGATGACTACTTATGCATGATTAACAATGAAAAGGAAACTAAGATTATAAAACTAAGAATGATAAACATGATAAAGGAAATAATAAAAGAAAATGAAACTATAATGTAAAGACGAGAATAAAGATTACCGAAAAGGATGAGCAAAGATTGAAATGGAATAAGAACTTGAATAAGAAATGCAAACCCGGAAACTTGAATTCCAATTACAAGTAGAACAACTACAATTGAAGAAAGCTTAGAACTAGACTAAACTAAACTAGAGAAAACTAAACTAAACTAAGAAAGAAGAAGAACTAAACTAAAGAGGAATGTAAGAAGAGAAGAGATGTTGTGTGAAGAGATGGATGATATGATATTAGGGCTAGAGCATCTATTTATAGTATTAGGGTTTCGTGGAGAAGAGGTCGGGCATTAAACACATAGGTCAAAAATAGGATGAAGGAACCGCAATGCTCGAAGCAGCACACATACCCGATCGGGTACACACTTACCCGATCGGGTAAGTTGTCATCTAGAAGTATTTGACTAACGTTTCATCTTCCTTCGCTTTGACTCGACTTCCATCATCCCCCTTGACCTCTTGAGTCGGGTTTGTTGATAGGGTTTGATGTAAAGCGATGATTGCTTCCGCCTAATTGATTGATCTTCCGACAACTACGAAACCGTCTTTGTTTCTTCTCTCTTTCGAATTAGTGAACCTTCTTGAAATGCCTTTCACTTGGTCAAGCTTGCTTCTTCAAATCGTCGGGTTCTAGGCAAATGCTCGGGAATATAGAAAAAGGGCGTAGAAACGTCACTTTCCCTACAAAACAGGTTAGAACACAGGAATTCGCCTAAAAGACGATATTAGCTCATAAAGTGGCTTAATAAAGCACAAATGACATACAAAACCGAGCTAAATTGGGGGTTAAAACCATACAAATATTCACTTATCATCCGCACAACTTCCCATATTATCCAAAGTTGCTAGAGATGTACTAGTTGTACGCGCTTCTACCGTTGTGTCCGACTCTGCTTTTAGTGCAAGTAGAAGAGTTCTTGATGAAAAAAGATCAAGTTTGGATTCAAAAACCGTCAAAATGTGTGTGCAAAAATATTGGGATCAAGAGCAAAAAATAAGTCAAGGAGCTAAAGATGATGAAGAAGAAAGTTCAACGGATGATTTATTAACTGTGATACCCCGCGATGATTCAATAAAGTAAACACATAGATGTGCAGCGGAAATATGAGATTTTAAAAACTTTAAAGGCAAAACCGTGAATGTCACTATAGATTATAAAACCACAACTTACATAAAAAATCTTTTATACAAACCTGTAACTTAAATGAGCACAAGGGATCCCGATCCCCCGGCAAGTACATAAATAAAATACAATGAACTAATATAAACTACAACGTTAAGGGTGATTCGTTGTAAGTGCAACGCTAGCTAGCTCACTCGTCAAAACCACATGCAAACACCAACCTGTAACCTGCTCATTCATTAAAAATGAATGTCACAGTCAGTGGGCAGTAAATCAGGGTTCTCTCAGCCATATCACATGTAAACGAACATAATTAAGGCATATAGGAGGCATACACTATCATACATATATAAGTTTCATGCAAACTCTAAAGATAACATTATATATTAGTGTCATAAGCATGTGGGAATCATTCGCAATATAATCATCAGGCATTCGAGACTAGGGAAGACTCACTTTGGCAACTATATTGCTACTAACGACTTGCATCTAACTACTAGTACCCATATAACTATATTATCGAAGAGGTTGGAGACTCAACATACAAGGTAATAATAGGCATCCAACAATCCTATACACATCCAACAACCATCATGTGAATCAAACATACTCTCACGGTAAATGAAATGCACTAGCATCTGTACTATGCAAAACAAGACGACCCTAGACTTTAATCCTCTTAGTAGGACGACGATAATATAAAACCATCCTAGTCTAAATCTAGTCAGACTCTCGGGATATGGGCGTTTCTCGATTTGACATGTAGTAAGGCGTTCCACATCCAACACTCGGTCGACAGAACGGAAGCCGAGTACCCCAAATCCGGCAGGGGCAACCAACGGAAGAGGCGAAAAGAGAATGAGTATACCAAATCCGGCAAGAACAACTAACAGAAAGTTTATCACAATAATAAGTACTCATACTATGGTAGTACGACCAACGGAGATGAGAAATCAAGTAAAGGTCAAGCAAGTATGTTATATGTAATGACACCAGCTCGCAAGAATACAACATTTGACGGCCGGGTCGATTAACGTTATGCGTTCGCCTCCCTACAACCTTGTCATATTCCCACTAACATATGCACATGCACAAGAGAATATACCCCCATCGCTCTGAAATGAAGTCTAACGAGTATAAGGGTCCAAACGGGAAATGAGATTTCAATCACATCTATCAAACGTGACTCAATCAACTACTTAAGGTGTACATGACTCAAATGAGTGAAACATGCAAAACCATCGTTAAACATGTGAATAAGGCATGTGAGATACGATATAATACATACATGAGTATTCTATGGCACTTCATAAGATTATAACGTAAAAAAATCATAAGAACCGTTACATATGAAAGCATATAAGAAAAGAAGCGGAAACTACTACAAGGGTTCCCAGTCGGTCAGGCCACCAGCAGTCGGTCGACCGACTAGGGACCAAGAGCAAGTCACAAAGTTAAAAAAATGAACATGGACCTCCCAGCCGGTTCGTCGGCCGTCGGCCGTCGGCCAGTCCACCGGCTGAGAGCCACGATATATCAAATTCGCAAAAGACATCCAAGGGGTTCTCAGCCGGGTGGGAGACTGTGGCCGGCCCACCGGTTCGGACCCATGGCCCTCTGATTTCAGCATCAAACATTTTTTAAGCATACAACACTCGACCAATTCGTGACATCGACTCGAATCCGTCATCAAACATTATTCCAAACATCATGTGGGGAACGATTCATCCAAATAAACATCAAGGGGATAATTAAACCAACTTTAGTGACATTAACACATATTTGCATAACAAGAAGGAGGATTAGCATTCATATCATTATTTGAGACGAAAATAAACAACATTCATATAAACATCCATTATCAACATAAAGTCGTTATAATTATCCCTAATTGGTTACTAACTCATTATTAAAGCACACAAAGATGTAATATCGAGTAACCCGTCTACATTACCTTTTTAGCACTTCAAATCCTCAATTTCCAAGCTGGCTATCGACATCTAGGATTCCTTGGCCCAAATCTTCAAAATTCCACCTTTTAACGTCAATTAATATGATAAGAAGCTAACGCCGAAATTCTGGAAAATATGTCTTGAAAAATTTCTAAGATTCAATATTTTCCTAACTAGAAAGAAGGAGGTCAGTGAGAGGATTCCGGAACATCAAACGGAATTAAATTTGGTTGAGAAACGAAGAAATTATGGTCATATCAATATTAGATCTAAAAGATGGGTTTTATGAAAGTTGGAGGAAGATAGGATTTTATTGTATCAAAAGGAAGAGAATAATGAGAGGAGAAGAATGATACAAAAATCATGAAGTTTCGCTTAAGCTTTTGAATTATGAAGGTTTAATGATGGTTTTTTGTAAGGTATAGAGAGGAGAATAATTGCTGAAAAGGTTGAGGAGGAATAAGGGGTTTGGTGTTTGTTTTATAAATATGAATAGTAAAAGGCTCAAATCTCATATTGGGTTGACCACTTGACCCACTTGAATTTTCGAGTAGAGTCTGATTATGGACTCATAACGGACGGAAACGACACCGTTTCTACCAACTAAACTAAATTACGACTTAAAAATAATTTAAAGTTAAATAATACTCCCTCATATTCAAGGTAATCTTCTCTTTTTATTTGGACTCTTGGATTAAGAAAATGAATTTGGATCGCACAAAAACACTCTATCTCACATCCATTGAATATTGACGACTCAAAACACAACCCCA
This sequence comes from Heliosperma pusillum, assembly GCA_022085475.1. Taxonomy (NCBI): domain Eukaryota; kingdom Viridiplantae; phylum Streptophyta; class Magnoliopsida; order Caryophyllales; family Caryophyllaceae; genus Heliosperma; species Heliosperma pusillum. The sequence goes on from JAIUZE010000703.1 coordinate 19,633, forward strand.
TATCCAAAAAAGGAAATATGGAAGAAAATATATATGAATAGCCCAAAAAGGAAATATGGAGGTTTACATTGAATAGGAGGGAATGATAAATTGGCGGTTTAAAATGTTTTAACTAATACAAGTAAAACAGAAATTTATAAAAAGCAACGACTTTATTAAATTACCCATTATGATAAAATCGAGGGTGTTGCAGTAACAACCACTGATGCTTCATCCATTGCCGAAACTCCCAAAGAAGACGATGATGAAGAATGAATATTGATCACCACCCATCCAACCGACAATGTAAAGGTAAGTAAGGTAAGTGGAGAACTACGTGGTCTTTGATTTTTTCGAGATATATTGGCATCTAATTAACGTAATTTGAAAAACATCAATTAAACATAAATATTTTATATCGTTTTAAAATAGTTATATTAATTTTGATCAAGCCTTTCTTATATTTTTTTCTTTTTTTCCCTTTTATTAATCACTAAATAAATTATAACCAAAACAACTACTAAACCGCTAGACTATACGTCTTTGAAAATCATAATAATTTATGTTTTTTTTTTAAAACCCCACTAGGCCTGACTACCCCGTCCAACACACCCTCATGCCCGGGCTGGTTCAGAGCCACCTCCGGACCAGCCCGACCAGCCTCCAACCCGCACCAGATCAGTCTGCGTTGTGGGCTCCCTCCCTCTCCAGCCCGGTGATGATTGTTTCGTCGTCAATGCAAACATCAAAAATAAACCCTATATAAGTAGTACAAAGGGGTCGAATCCACGAGGATGGAGGGGTCAACTACAAGTTCGATCGAGCCTTTCCTATTCTAGCCTAACAAAGGTTGGATGGGAAGATTAACTAAGAACTAGAAAATGCAAGTAATCGCTAAATAACAAGGTAAAGACAATTAAGGGAAAAACTAAGGTAAAGGGTTCACCTTAGGGAGATTAATGGGTTAGTCGAGTAATTAACAAAAGGGTAATAAATTCGAGTAGAATTAATTGCTAATGTCTCAACAATTAATAATCTTTAACAAAGCCATCGCATTTGTCTCAAATCACTCATATAAACACTAGTCTAATCATCTCTACCACCGTCGCTTAAGAGATAATCAAACGATACTTGATAAAGTGGGTAACTTTCGTTTACACATTTCATCAAACACCTAGTGTGCATATGGGTAATACTCAAATTATTACCACAAGTTTACTAATTACCCAACTAATTATCCCACATAATCCTCCCTTAGGCTCCCCCTAAACCCTACAGGGAAACTACTCACTCATATTATAGGAAATCAAACAACTAATAAAGGCAAGGAATAATGAAATGAACATCATGCTATGGAAATGATTAATTCTAACAATCAAAATGACAATTAATTAACTAGAAATAAAATAGATTGCATAAACAACAAAAAGATGAGAAATTTATACCAACAAAGCTTGTATTAATGAATAGGGAGAATGTCTTCACCCAAAATCTTCAATACAAACCCAAAACTATGATAGTTCTACTAAGAAAGACTAGATCTACTAACTTGAATTGAGAAATTAAACTTAATTAAGGAACGATTAAGAGAGTAATTAGTGAGTAATAGAGGTTACAAATTATCTAGGGTTTTGTGCTAAGTGTTCATGCAAAAGCTGCTTACAAAAATTAGGGGAAGGGTATATATAGGTATCTCGAAATTAAGAAAGAAAATAGAAGAGATGGCGAAAATGCGGAGCTGCGTTCCTGGCCGGTCGACCGGCCGCCGGCCCTCTGACCGGCCTGGAGCACATCAGTAGCTCTCTTCTTCTTGTCTTCGAAAAATATGCTAAGTATGAGAATGGGGGTCCCAGCCGGGTACCCGGCCGCCGGGTGCCCACCGGCCTAGAACACCATATGATTCTCAATTGCTTACTGATGTAGCGCGAGCCGGGTGGTAGACCGGCCGCCGGGTGGTAGACCGGCCGCCGGGTGACCGGCCGGCGCTACCTGGGCCATTTTTTCTCCTTCTCTTTTTCTTTCCTTTGTGAGTGTGTGGTCTGTGCCGGGTGGCCGGCCGCCGGTCGGTTGGCCGGCCTGCGCTACCTGAGGCTTGTTTTTCTCATTTTTTCTTCTCATCTCCGAATCCCGACTCATGCAAAACCTTTATGCTCCGATTTCTTCATTTCCGCCTTAATTCCTACAAATTAAGATCGACATTCATAGCACGGGAAATCGGGAAGCAAAATGCAATCAAGGGCACGCAAATCCGTGTAAACGGACCAATATGAGGACGAAAATGAGAGGGAAAATGTGACTAATTAAATGCTTATCAAAATTTCCCACACTTAAGACTTACTCGTCCTCGAGTAAGTAAACAAGATTCGAGACCCATAAGTACCCTTATTCAACACTACACTAATACTAAGGCTACTACCTAAACTTCTAATAATATCCGACGGTAGGCAATTAACAGGCCTCCTCCGTCCCTTCAACTCACAATGAGATACTCATGAGGTAAAGTACCTCCTTGCAAGGCAAGTAGGGGCTTGCTCAAAATCGCGACGCATCCAAATGATAAGCACGTAGGAACACGACAAAGATGCATCTAACAAAAGAAAAACCACATGCCTCATCCATGTGACGGAGATATCTAAGAGGAAAACCGTCTAAATAATGCACGATCCTTATAAGCCACTAGTATCATAAAGCATGGAAAAATATTCGCCTCCTAGCGGTGCAAGTCTAATGAGAATTTTGAACCCCGTCTACTATTTGCTTGGTCAAAAGCGATAAAATGGAAGATGGAAATGAAATCCTCGTGACGTTATTAAGCACAATAGCATATGGAATTCACGTTTCTCAAATAAATGAGCCACAAGGATCGTTCCGTCTCACTATGCAACTCAAGGGCAAATGATTCAAGAAGGATAAAAGGAAAATGATATTTGAGTCTAATTGCTTGCAAAACTTTCATTTCAACACTTTTCTTTCCTTTTTTTTTTTTTCTTTTTCTTTCTTTTTGAGTTTTATTTTGATTTGCAATTTTTGGCATGAAAGCACACGGTTTCCGTCAAGGACATGCGGTCGGAACCAACAATAGGGGTATCCCCACCGTAGTGGCATCGAAAGGGACCCTAGATAAGGATCCACTAGAATCCCTAGACGTTCCGTTTTGCGTTTCCTCGACGAAAACCAGAAAATATGATACTTGACTCAATATTTTTAGCTTGTTTGATTTGTTTCCTTTGTTGAGCAAAAGTGGAAGAACAATGAATCAAGGTTGGTTGCATAGCAAGAACGGTCACCTGAGAATTCTTTCTACCATCGGAATATTCACATCAATAGAGGTTGTCGAGGTGGAATAAGCGCAAACTCGTGACTCGGCATTAGTAGACGGGTCAAAACTCACTAGAAATGCACAACCTAGGGCGTCTAAAATTCCACGATTAAGATGAACACTTTATGAATAAAAAAAAAGTAGCTAAAAGGGACTTTGCACATTCAACAAGTTTTCCAAAAAGATAATTATAAAATCATTTTTCTAAATGCAACTATATGCCATGATGCAATCTAGCATATATACAACCTAAATGCACATGCTCTAACCGGCTATATGACACACAAGCTAATGTTATCTCCTAACAGCACACAAGTGGCACACACGCCAATCAACAAAATTCACAACATCGTCATCAACACATCCCGTCCTCAAGTAAGAAGAAAAGGAGATAAGGGAGAAGAGAAATAGGAAAGATCTCACCAAAGCGTCTTCATTTTCCCTTTTTCGTGCCTCTTATGATGTGGGGCGCACCTATGGATGGAGATAAGACGAAACACACGGCAATATATACAAAATAAACTATATACAAACTAATCTAAACATATATTTTTTTGAAAATTTTCAAAATTTTCAATTTTTAGGCATTTTTCGACTTTTTTTTTTTTTCAAATATCAACGATATATACAAAAGAAATTAAATCCTCCCCACACTTAAGTCTTACTCGTCCTCGAGTAAGTGACTCAAATATGAAAGGAGGGGAAAAAAAGAAAAATAAAACAAGCTTTTGGGTTTTTTTTGTTATTTTGGGAATTCCCTCCCCACACTAAGGTATTTACATGGTGTGAGGGGTGAATTCAATACAAATAACATGTTTTTGGTATTTTGGAAAGTTTTCAATTTTTTTGGGTTTTCGAATAAAATGCAAATGCATGATTCTAGTCTAAATGCTCAAAAGAAATACAATGCAAACTACGCTATATGGATGCAAGACTTAACATGTGACGATATTTTACAAAATTAAATTCTAATGCAAGCCTAAATGAATGCAACTAAATGGATAACTAAGCTAGGATATATTACAAGTATCTAAATGCATACAAAAATATAAACATGATGAAGATTTGGATTAAAGGGATTCATACTCATGGGTGTCCCGCCTCAGGAGAGTCCACTAAAGTCAGAAGATGTAGTATCAAAATGGCCACTACCGGCCTCTGCATAGGACTCATCTACACCCCTGGCTCCCGATCCAGAGCCATCCAAAATCTCGAATCTGGGACCCATCCTATCAAACCACTCGGCATTCTGGGCCGCCGTCTCGGGATCCACCTCCTCCTCATCAACTACCGGTCGAGCAAAAACCGGCGAAGAATAGTAATCATGCTAGACATTGAAGTCCCCAAACACCCTTGACCCCTGATCATAACCACCCTCGGGCCACATAAAATAGGATGGATGTGGGCCAATTGGCTCCCTATACCCCTCCCTACACCAGTTATCATAGGAAGGGTATTGGCCAAGAGCCAAGTCGTAGTACATCCTATCCATCCTCTGGGACAAGAACGCTCTCTCCCTAGCTTCCTCCTCTCTCTCCCTAGCAGCCGTCTCTCAATCTCTAGCCGCCGTCTCGGAGGCCAAAGTCATATCGGCCATGAAGTTGATCAAAGAAGGATCCAAAGGGGGGTAGCTAGGTGTGGTAGAAGAAGATGCCTCGGGTTGGGACGAATGAGACCAAGGACGCCATTGTTGTTGTTGCATAAAAGAGGGGTTCACATAAGGCATGGTAGTAGGAGTAGGGCCCTGATCTTCTCTCATATAGGTAGTGACGGGGGCAGTGGGATTTCGCCTGAAAGCGGTGATTGGAGCTAATTGTTCTTCCAGGTTATCTTCAAGTGGTGGCGGAGGGTTCTCTTCCTCTAGGGGGAGGAGATAGTGCGCACTATCGGGAACAACTTTCATTGCCGCACTATTCGGGAGGGGAATAGAGTTGCTCCCTCGGACCCTCCAATACATTTTCCCGTCCTCAACTCGCTTCACAACCCACTCAAGCTTCGTTGTAATATAATCCTCCGTCAACAAAGAACATCCCCCCAAACACCTCAAATTTCTCTCATCAAGTGCATTTTTGCAAAGGGCATGGGCAATCTTAGTAACAATTCCCCCAATATGGATACCGGTAGGGCTAAATGGATCATTGGACAATTTTTGGAAGTGTAGAGCGACATGGTGACCAATGTTTACCCCAAATTTACTCGGCTTTTGAAACAAATAAGCCGCCAAAATAGAGAGCTCATCGGCCCGGAAATTGTGACACTCCTCCCTCCCAAACATGGTCCAACCCATAAAACGATGCCATATCCGAATAGGAGCATTGTGACAAGCATTTGCTGGCTTTTTAGCTCCCTTCTCAACTTCCATCCCCGAGATTGCAGTCCACACATCATTCAAATTAAAATTTTCGGGGACTTTATAAGATTTGTGGAATTTAACACCCAAAACCTTACAAATTTTTTCCAAGGGGAGATTAAAAGCAGTATTCAGGAGGCGAAAAGAAACCATCTTAACCATGCCTGTGTTGCGGTCTTTCTCATGACTAAAAGAACTCAGAAACTCCCAAGTAAGACAGGGGTAAGTACGGAAATGTTGACCGTATAGTTCCCCCATCCCTAAACCTTTGAAAAGTTCTAGGGTGACCGTATCAAGGCCGAAATTGCGCATAGAATTCCTACAAATGAAACGGGAATGGGGAAGGTTACGGCGTTTTAGACATTGAAACTTACCTCGTGGAATCTTGCTAACGAAGACGACATCCGGAAAGTCGTCATCCGGACCCATTCCCGCTACTACTTGTTGGAGTCGTGCTTCCAAATCCGCCTCAAGTTGGGCCCTAGTTCTCTTCCTTGGTTGTTGTTGAGCCATGGTGAGTTTTTGTGATAGTCAATTGAAATTTGGGGAAAAATGGGAAAAAGTTGAGGTTTTTTATTTGGGGGATGATTTTGTGTTGTGTAGTGGGTTACTAGTTAGGTTGAATGTTGGATTGGTGGAGTTTATGGTGGATTTTATGGAGTTTTTGTGAGGTTTTTGAAGGAAGAAGGAGAAAGAAAGAAGAAATAATTGAAGAAGAATGAGGAAAGAAAGTGGCTCACGAGTTGATTATAGGTCTCGGGTGAGTTCTGGGCCGGTCTAGGCACCGGCCGCCGGTCAACCGGCCTGGAACCCAATGTAAAAGTTTTCGAGTTTTTGCCTTCGAGTTAGATTGTCAACACTGATGTGCTCCCAGCCGGCATAGTCACCGGCCGCCGGTCGACCGGCTGGGAACGCAGTTCAAAATTCCCAACTTCAAAATTTCCCATTATCAGGTATTGCAGGCCGGTCGAAAGACCGGCCGCCGGTCGACCGGCTGGGAACGCCCTTCGAAAAAATTCAAAATTCAACTTTCCTATGATACGTGTTCCAGGCCGGTTGGCACACCGGCCGCCGGTTGCCCGGCCTGGAGCACCTGCTCCTCAATTCTCATTTCTCACAAGTTGCTACTGGAGTGTTCCAGGCTGGTCGGCACACCGGCCGCCGGCTGCCTGGCCTGGAGCACTTCTCCCTTATTCCCTTCTTCTTCAAATCCACAACAAAACTTCCCTAAGTCACCAACAATCTCGACCCAACCAACATATTCCCAATGATACGGTTTCTAATCAAACCCGACTACTATTGTTTCAAACCTACCTAAGACTTCTTCCAAGGACTAAATACCCGAGTACACAATATCAAATCTTCACAACTACTCCTAAAATGCATGCTATATACAAAAAATTGGTGGTTATTGAGGGACTCCACCAAACCTATCAAAGCATAAGAACTTTACAAGCAAGACTCTTCCTCGGGAAGTGGATCCCCAAGAAAGAGTACTTCAACCGTTCCTTTCTCGTCTCCATCAAAGTATCTCTTCACTCTAGGCCCATTTACTTTGAAATTACCACCCTCTTCACTCCAAAGTTCGAAAGCTCCATGAGGTGATATGTCAATAACTTTGAAGGGCCCCGACCATCTCGACCGTAGCTTCCCCGGAAACAGTTTGACCCTAGAATTATAGAGTAAGACTTGATCACCCACTTTATATCTTTATCAACCAATTTGGAGTCATGCCATTTCTTCGTTTGCTCTTTGTAAATCTTTGAGCTCTCGTAGGCATCGAGTCTTAGCTCTTCAAGTTCACTCATTTGGAGAAAACGTAGCTCTCCGACCATGTTGATGTCAAAGTTCATTTTCTTTAAGGCCCACCATGCCTTGTGCTCCAACTCGATTGGAAAGTGACAAGCCTTGCCATAGACAAGCTTGTAGGGAGTTGTGCCGAGGGGAGTTTTGAAGGTGGTGCGAAGGGCCCATAGCACATCGGGGAGCTTTTGAGACCAATCCTTTCTACTTTTGCTTGTTGTCTTCTCCAAGACGGCTTTAATTTGACGGTTTGAGACCTCTACTTGCCCACTTGTTTGAGGGTGGTAGGCAAGAGCGGTCTTGTGAGTGACACCATGAGAAGAGAGCAAGATCTTGAAGGTGCTCTTCCTAAAGTGTGAACCCCCGTCACTAATCACTACTCTCGGGGTCCCAAATCTTGGAAAAATAGTGTTCTTGAAGAGCTTGATAATAACTTTAGCATCATTTGTTGGGGTAGCCACGGCTTCAATCCACTTGGACACATAGTCCACCGCAACTAAAATGTACTCATTCCCACAAGAGTTTGGGAATGGTCCCATGAAATCAACTCCCCAACAATCGAAAAGCTCAATCTCAAGAATGTTTTGAAGGGGCATCTCATTTCTTTGGCTTATATTCCCCGTTCTTTGACATCGATCACAAGATTTGACAAAATAGTGGATATCTTTAAACATAGATGGCCAAAAGAAACCACCTTGTAACACCTTTGCAATGGTGCGAGATGTACCAAGGTGGCCCCCATAAGCCGAATTGTGAATCCTATCGACTATTTCCATGCCCTCTTCCCTCGGAACACATCTTCTAAACATGCCATCACCACACTTGCGAAAAAGATGGGGGTCATTCCAAAAGTAGCGTTTGGAATCATGCTTCAATTTCCTTCGAGCTCTAGCATCTAACTCCTCTGGAATGAACCCACTCACAATGAAATTCGCCAAGTCCGCAAACCATGGTGATTTACCACTAATCATCATCAAACTATCTTCTCTTAACCACTCATTGATCGGGTCACTCTCATCCTTCAACCCATGATCTTCGGTAGTCAATCTAGATAGGTGGTCGGCAACAACATTTTCCGCCCCCGCCTTGTCTCTAATCTCTAAGTCGAACTCTTGAAGTAATAGAACCCACCTCAAGAGCCTTGGCTTTGCATCTTTTTTCACTAACAATTGTCTCAAGGCGGAGTGATCCGAGTATACCACAACCTTGAACCAACAAAGTATTGCCGGAATTTTTCCACGGCATGAACAATGGCTAACATTTCTTTTTCCGTCGTAGAGTAGTTGACTTGGGCTTGATCTAGAGTTTTGCTTGTGTAGTAGATTACATGGCGCCTCTTGTCCACAACATGGCCAAGCACCGCCCCGACCGCATAATCGGAGGCGTCACACATAACTTCGAAGGGAAGGCTCCAATCCGGTGAGCGGATTATGGGAGCCGTCACAAGGGCCTCCTTCAACCTAAAAAAATCACTCAAGAAAGATTCATCAAATACAAATGGGGTGTCCTTGAGAAGAAGAGAAGTTAAAGGCTTGGCAATTTTAGCAAAATCTTTGATGAAACGTCGGTAAAAGCCCGCATGGCCTAGAAAGCTTCTCACTCCCTTCACATTTGTAGGGGGTGACAAGTTTTCTATCACCAAAACCTTAGCCATATCAACTTCTATACCTCTCTTAGACACGATGTGACCAAGCACAACCCCCTGCTCCACTATAAAGTGGCATTTCTCCCAATTTAGGACGAGGTTGTGCTCCTCAAATCTTTGCAAAACATTAGACAAATTCAATAACCCAAGATCAAATGAGTCTCCATGGACACTAAAATCGTCCATGAAGACCTCCATACTCTTCTCAAGAAAATCGGCAAAAATTGTCGTCATACATCTTTGAAACGTCCCCGAAGCATTACAAAGCCCAAAGGGCATCCTCTTGTAAGCATAAACTCCAATGGGACAAGTGAAGGTTGTCTTCTCTTGGTCTTCCGGGTGTATGGGTATTTGGAAAAACCCGGAATAACCATCAAGAAACGAATAGTAAGAATGCCCCGCTAACCTTTCAAGCATTTGGTCAATAAAGGGGATGGGGTAGTGGTCTTTGAGGGTGCGGCATTTAATTTGTGATAATCAATGCACATCCGCAACCCGGTCACGGGCCTAGAAGCTAAGAGAGTCCCATCCTCTTGTTCCACCATAGTTACCCCTCCTTTCTTGGGCACTACATGGACGAGACTCACCCAAGAACTATCGGTTATTTGGTAGATAATCCCGGCCTCTAGCAACTTCATCACCTCATTTTTCACCACTTCCGCCATCTTAGGGTTCAACCTACGTAGCCCATCTACCTTAGGTTTGCTACCCTCCTCCAAGACAATCCTATGCATGCAAAGATTAGGACTTAAACCTTTGATATCATCAATGCTATATCCAAGTGAGCCCCTATGAGTTTTCAAGATTTTCAAAAGTTCAAGTTCTTGGTCCTTCACTCAAATTAGCATTAATGATAACGGGATAAGTCTCTCCCTCACCTAAAAAAGAGTACTTAAGTGAGGGAGGTAAGGGCTTTAGTTGTACCTTTGGAGGGAGAAGGCCCTTCACCTTCTTCAAGAGCTCATCATCTACCTCATGGTCATCTCCCATCTCCTCATCATGGAGTGCCACTTGTAGAGCTTCTTCTTCACATTTCTCTTCTTCATGCACCCTTTCAACCACTTCCTCTATGACTTCTACCGAGCAAGCTTTGTGAAACATTGGTCCCTTCACTAGATGAGGAAGATTAAATTCAAGGGTTTCGTTCCCCACCCTAAAGGTTAGCCGCCCTTCCCTCACATCAATGAGGACTCCTCCGGTAGCCAAAAAGGGCCTACCGAGGATGATGGGAGTGTGGCTATCCTCCGGGATATCTAGGACAACGAAATCCGTGGGAATCAAAAATTTACCAACTTTAACGGGTACGTCCTCAAGCACACCCAAAGGTTGCTTAACGGACCTATCCGCTAGTTGTAGAGTCATAGAAGTGTGGGTTAAACTATCAAGCCCAATTCTTTTAGCAATAGTTAAGGGAATGACACTTACACTTGCACCGTTGTCACATAATGCCCTTGAAATCATGACTCCCCCTACAACACAAGGGATAGAGAAACTTCCGGGGTCCCCAAGCTTTTTTGGCATTTTGAAAGAGTTAGAATTAATGAGGAGAGCACTACACTCCGCCTCCATAATCATAACATCTTGGGTGCCCAAAGTCCTCTTGTGAGTCAAGATGTCTTTTAGAAATTTTGAGTAAGTGGGCATGTTTAATATAACATCGGTGAAAGGTAAGGTCACTTCAAGTCCCTCAAGCATTTTTCTAAATTGGGTGAACTTGAAGTTTTCCTTAGTTTTCAATGCTCTAGAGGGGTAGGGGATATCGGAAACAACGAGTGGAGAACTAGAAGATACCTTTGGAATGGGAGTTTTCTTGGTTACCTTAGCTCTTGCTATTGGTTGCACCTCTACTCCTTCATCATCGGCATCCTTGATCATCTCCTCCTCATAAGGCATAATTTCGATATACCCATCTTCTCCCTCTTTGGGTTGATCATCTTCGCCCTTGCCATCATCTTTTAACTCCAAGGTAGGAGTCAAAATGGGCTCTTCGGTTTCATCACCCTCCTCAACATGCTCTTCATTTGGAATTTCATCATTCATCATATCCATGTAGGGGTTATCGAGCACAAGTCCACTCCTCAAAGTCACCGCACATGCCTGGTGACTTGATGAAGCATCCTTGGAGCTTTTCCCTTGAGCAATTCAAGTAGACCTCCCGGAGGCCTTTGAAGATTGTTCAAAGCTTGAGAAGCTAACCTAGCTTCCAATTCTCTCACCTCTTTCTTGTGAGCATTGGTGACATTTTGCAAGGCCAAGTTGTTTTGAATTTCCATGTTCTTGACTAGTTGCAAAACATCACTCATAGAAGGTTCATTCTCTTGGTGAGGTTGGTTTGTTAAAGGGAGAGCAAATGCATAGTCATTCCGACTACTTGAACCTTGATTGTTGTTTCTTTGGTTGTTAAAGTTTCCTTGTTGGTTGTTATTGAAATTTCCTTGTTGTCCTCTTGAACCTTGACCATTGAAATTTGGTCCTTGATTGTTGTTGAAATTTGACCCTTGGCCTTGGAAAGATTGATCGGGAACCCCTTGACTTCCTTGATTGCTTTGGTTGCCTTGGTAAAAATTACCTTAGCCTTGGTTGTTGAAGTTTTGGTTCCCTTGGTTTTGGTTCCAATTTCCTTGACCTTGATTCCAATTACCTTGGTTTTGAAAGTTACCTTGGTTATTGTAACCTTGATCATTGAAGTATTGGTTTTGGAATTGGTTGGATCCTTGGCCTTGTTGAGAGTTGTTGAATTGATTATTGTAGTTTCCTCTTGAAAATTGACCTCCCCCTCTAGGTTGGGAAAAACCCGGAGGGTTGGAAGTTTGAGTTTGTGTGTGTTGAGGGTTTAACACATTTTGACTTTTGTAACTCATGTTTGGGTGACTTTTCGAACCCGGATGATAGAAGTTGGAGTTCGGGTTGTAAGCACCTTGGTTTTGGTAGGGAGGCCTTGAGGGCCGTGGGTTGTTGTTGACCCCTTGAAATGCATTCACATGTTGATAGTCATTTTCTCCGTCATTGTTATAAGATACATTATTCCCACAAACTTCAAAAGTGTGTCCATACCCATTGCAAATTTCACAAGTAGGGGTTTGATAAGCTTCCACCATGGGAGGTGCATAAGACCCACTAACTTCATTCACATGATGGCCTTGACTTTGATTTTGAGCCTTTTGAAGCTCGGCAAAACCCTTAGTAAAAGTTTGTGTGAGCAAATCAATCTTGGCATTGATATCCGCATTTGAAAAGTTCTCACTTGGGTATTTAAAACTCCTCCTCAAGCTATTTCCTCTAGTACCATAGCTAGACTCCGACTCAACCATTTTTTTAATCAATGTCGCCCCTTGTTGGTCATTCAAATGATCGAAACTTCCCCCCGCGGAAGCATTCACCATAGCCTTGGTTTGAGGGAGAAGAGTTTGATAGAATGTTTGAGTGACATACCAATCCGCTATGCCATGATGAGGGCAACGGGCAAGTAGATCAATGAATCGATCTCATGCCTCTCCCAAGGATTCTCCATCCTCTTGTTGGAAGGTTGTTATCTCATTTCTTAGCATCGCCGTTTTGGAGGCGGGGTAGTACTTGCTTAGAAACTCCTTAGCTAAGGCATCCCAAGTAGTAAAAGTGTTTGGAGCATGGTTATTCAACCACCTCTCCGCCCGGTCTTTAAGAGAAAATGGGAACAACATTAGACAAAGGGTTTCCTCGGGCACACCATTCCTCTTCATGATTGCCACTCTACTTTTGAATTTCCTCAAGTGGGCATGAGCATCCTCATCGGGAAGGCCTCCAAAGCTATCCCGCGCAATTGAACTCATTTGAGCCGGGTGAATCTCAAAGTTATTTGGGCCAAGACACCGAAATTGATAGGAGATTGGGTATCATCATGGTTGGGTCGGTTACGGTCACGTAAAGTCGTCATTTGTGGTTGCTTTTGTTGTTGAGGTGTTGTAGGTGGTGAAATTGGTGGGGTGTTTTGAATTGTATTGTAGAAGGGGTTTTCGAATATGGGTTTCGAAATTGTATTGTCGTTTTGTGGGTTATCAGTTGTTGGAGTGGATGTAGAAGCGATAGAAGTATTGGCTTGTTGACGGCTAACCGTTCTTGAATTCCTAACCCAAGCAAGTGTATTAGCCCGGAGAGTCCTAAACAACCTTTCGGGCTCCGGATGGCTCAAGAACAACCCTTCACCTCTAGGCATGCACTCAAAGCAACTCAAAAACAAGTTAGACTCCTAGTGTGTTTTTGGGCACACTAGGGAAAGACAATAATTCAAGGCACTCTACAAATAATCTAACAACTAAACACCAACAAAAACAACAAGTAACTTGGGTAAATCTAAGACACAAAACAAACTATGAGTTTCCTTACGCCATCCCCGGCAACGGCGCCATTTGATGATTGTTTCGTCGTCAATGCAAACATCAAAAATAAACCCTATATAAGTATTATAAAGGGGTCGAATCCACGAGGATGGAGGGGTCAACTACAAGTTCGATCGAGTCCTATTCTTGCCTAACAAAGGTTGGATGGGAAGATTAACTAAGAACTAGAAAATGCAAGTAATCGCTAAATAACAAGGTAAAGACAATTAAGGGAAAAACTAAGGTAAAGGGTTCACCTTAGGGAGATTAATGGGTTAGTCGAGTAATTAACAAAAGGGTAATAAATTCGAGTAGAATTAATTGCTAATGTCTCAACAATTAATAATCTTCAACAAAGCCATCGCATTTGTCTCAAATCACTCATATAAACACTAGTCTAATCATCTCTACCACCGTCGCTTAAGAGATAATCAAACGATACTTGATAAAGTGGGTAACTTTCGTTTACACATTTCATCAAACACCTAGTGTGCATATGGGTAATACTCAACTTATTACCACAAGTTTACTAATTACCCAACTAATTATCCCACATAATCCTCCCTTGGGCTCCCCCTAAACCCTACAAGGAAACTACTCACTCATATTATAGGAAATCAAACAACTAAAGGCAAGGAATAATGAAATGAACATCATGCTATGGAAATGATTAATTCTAACAATCAAAATGACAATTAATTAACTAGAAATAAAATAGATTGCATAAACAACAAAAAGATGAGAAATTTATACCAACAAAGCTTGTATTAATGAATAGGGAGAATGTCTTCACCCAAAATCTTCAATACAAACCCAAAACTATGATAGTTCTACTAAGAAAGACTAGATCTACTAACTTGAATTGAGAAATTAAACTTAAATAAGGAACGATTAGGAGAGTAATTAGTGAGTAATAGAGGTTACAAATTATCTAGGGTTTTGTGCTAAGTGTTCATGCAAAAGCTGCTTACAAAAATTAGGGGAAGGGTATATATAGGTATCTCGAAATTAAGAAAGAAAATAGAAGAGATGGCGAAAATGCGGAGCTGCGTTCCTGGCCAGTCGACCGGCCGCCGGCCCTCTGACCGGCATGGAGCACATCAGTAGCTCCCTTCTTCTTGTCTTCGAAAAATATGCTAAGTATGAGAATGAGGGTCCCAGCCGGGTACCCGGCCGCCGGGTGCCCACCGGCCTAGAACACCATATGATTCTCAATTGCTTACTGATGTAGCGCGAGCCGGGTGGTAGACCGGCCGCCGGGTGACCGGCCGGCGCTACCTGGGCCATTTCTTCTCCTTCTCTTTTTCTTTCCTTTGTGAGTGTGTGGTCTGTGCCGGGTGGCCGGCCGCCGGTCGGTTGGCCGGCTTGCGCCACCTGAGGCTTTCTTTTCTCATTTCTTCATCTCATCTCCGAATCCCGACTCATGCAAAACCTTTATGCTTCGATTTCTTCATTTCCGCCTTAATTCTTACAAATTAAGATCGACATTCATAGCACGGGAAATCGGGAAGCAAAATGCAATCAAGGGCACGCAAATCCGTGTAAACGGACCAATATGGGGACGAAAATGAGAGGAAAAATGTGACTAATTAAATGCTTATCACCCAGCCTGATCCGTGCTGGCTCGACCTAGTGTCCAGGTCTATGAAAGAATAATGGAGTATGAGTTAGATGTTCGAAGGTTGATGGTAGACCTAACAAACGGGTCAGTCGGGTTGGGTTCGGGTCTGTCTAGTTCAGGTCAGGTCAATTTGTGTTTGTCAATTTATCGGATTCGTTCGGGTCGGGTTGGGTCCTTTCGGGTATCAGGTATGTTTTGGGTTTGTTTGTCGGGTCATTTTTGGGTTAATGGGTCCGGTTATTTCAGGCCGGGTCATTTTCGGGCCGATAGTTATTTCAGGTCGGATAAATTTGAGTCAGCTTCTTAAATATCATAATTTTGCCACTTGTCGTAATATAATGTTTGAGATAACATTTCTTATGTTATTGTATAGAAGTGTTTTAATGTATACTCAATATTAGCATGGTCAAATTACTGTAATAATATTAAATGTAACTTCAAATTAGCTTGTTCAGGTCACTTCGGGTCATGTAAACTGGGTCACCTTTGGGTCGGGTGGTTTCGATTTGGGTAGTTTCGGGTCAAGTGGTTTTGGGTCGGGTTGTATCGGGTCAGGTCAGTTATGGGTCTAGTAGAACTCGGGTCAAACTTGGGTTTCGGGTTATATTCGGGTTTTGCAACTCGGGTTAGTTTCGGGTCTCAGGCTAGCTTTTTCGGGTCAGGTCATTCGGGTGGGGTTGCTTTTGGCAAGTCTAGTTGATGTTGAAGGCAAAATTGGAATAGGAATAGAAATAATAACTTAAGATTAAGATGTGAAATCAAGGGCTGAGATTACTTAAGTTTAAGTTATTAAATGAATTATCTAAAAGGTTCCCGAAGCAAGCATTTTGGTAGCAATTTTTATAAATAAAAAATTACTTAAGTAGCAGCTGGTAAAAATGAACTAATTTTTTGGGTGCATAGGTTAAAATGAATTATAGTAGGTAGCAATTGTCAACAAGCCCTTCATATTGATTGAGTAATTGATGATTCTATCATCTTACCAAATACTCTTTTCATGCATCTGTTTTCTTCTCATTTCATTAAAATACTCCTCACATAAATTAGAGAAACAAGTTTTACCCTCGTGCAAATTGCACGGCTTTGTTTTTCGGACATTGTTTTTATCATATATTTAAATAAATAAATATAATGTTAACTTTTGGAATCCACATGCGCAAACATAGAATATTTAATATAAAATATTAAACCCAATACATTAACACTCTTGTATCAAACATGAAATAAGTATTAAAAAAAATAATTAAAACATTCTAAATAACATTATGAATTAAAAAATTATAAAAAAAAACTTGATGTTTAGAATTACTACATTAAAAGTGATGTAAGTACTGATATGATTAAAGCGATAATAACAAATTTGATTTATTTTTTAGACAAATTATATATTTCAATTGTAAGATGGTTAGCATACAACAGCTCTGACCTGCTTCAGAGCATATTCTGACGCGAGTCACCTGACTTATTTCCGACATGACCAATATTATAAATTAATTCGTTTGATTGTGTTAAAATAAACTATATTTTAATAAAGTGAATATTTAATAAATCGATAGTTTCTCACCAATTAGTATTCACTTCATTAAACTGCAATTTAATTTGTTGATTTTTTTTAATTATAATTTTGCAAACTGGCCTGATATGGTTATAAATATATTATATAATTTAATTTATAAGTAAATCTATATTATTATTAATATAGTAAGTCTCCTATGCGACGGTCACATTCCCCACTTTTTTGCAAAATGTGACCACTTTTTGTTAAATAGTGACCACCTTGATAATAAATGTCATTTTCAAGTCATAAAAGATGGTAACTGTTTACTAATAAATGGTCACTATTGATCAAAAATTGGTCACACTTAACCCGTCGCATATGCGACGGTCGTAAATGAGAATTTGTGTTATTAATATTATTTTCCAATAAAACTGACATGACTAATAAACACCAATTTACGATTATATCATACTTCAATTGAAGGAGAGTACTTTCTTACTAATTTGTGTAAAAGTGGGGAAAATAATATATAAAATGAATTTTTTATATTTGGTAAAAAAAATTAATGATCCTAAACAAACGTGTACTAAATTTTCATTGGAATTATTCGTAAATATGGAAATAAAAAATTTAATGCATAAATCATTTTGTAAATATTAATCATAATTTAGAAGGTGTATTTTAATTGAATGAAGTTAGAAAGTTAGTGGCTCCTTGTTTACATGATGAGGTAAATGTTTGTGTTTTAATAGAAGAAAGATGGAAAAAAAACAATTGCGTGGATGGAATACCGTGAAATCGGGTCATGTGTAATAAAAATGAATTTAATTACTTCTTGTGTTCTAAATAGGAGTTGTGTACATAATCAAAGTCTAATAGAGTAATTTCCCAAAACTTTGCACAAAATCTATTTTTCTTCTCTCATAAAGCAAAGTGTACACACAACTTCCTCCTACCCTACGCTATCCATCCATCTTTCCTCTTTGCATCAAAACAAATTACCAAACAACAAACACCTTTTTTTTTTCCAAACTTTCTCAACTCCCAATTTCCCTCTTACTTTCAACTGCAATTTCTCCCTACTAAACCCCCAGTACTTATATTAATTAAATTTCGATCATCTACTGTAACTATAAATCCAACATAAAAGGAATTATATTGACAAAAAGTTCAACAAAAACAGAAGAAAAAACATCAAACACCTCAAGTAGAAACAACCTAGTTATAATATTATAACAATGAAACTAAGAAAGATCACTACTTTCTGAGTTTTAGTAGAATCTGTGACATGGGTTTGTTGATTTTGAAGTGATTTTCAAAAGGTTACTTTCAAAACAGAGCAAAAAGGAAAAAAAAGATGGAATTTAGTGAGGAGAGTATCAAGTGTCGTGTAGTTGGGGATTACATAATCGGGCCACGAATCGGGTCGGGTTCATTTGCAGTAGTATGGAAGTCAAAGCATCGTCATCTGGGTACTGAATTTGCCATCAAAGAGATTGATAAGAAACATCTTAATGATAATTTGTTGAAGGAAATTCAAATTCTTAGGAATGTTAATCATCCTAACATTATTCGTCTTTTTGATGCAATTGAGGTTTGTATTTCTGTGTTTTTTTAAAGGGTTATTTAGTTTTGTATGCAATTGAGGTTCAGTTAGTCTTCTATAAGGCGTTTTTATAATAATAGTCCGTCTGTCCTAATCATTTGTTTATCATTGATTAAAATAAACCGATTGAGCAATATGTGAAACAGTTCCAACTACGTAGAACATGTCCCATGGATGTTTTAAAAGTAATACTGCCTTTTATGTCACCTAAATGTTGGAATAATTTATGTTTATATTTTTGTGTTGGTTAAATGGGTTTTTTAAATTTTGTATGATTGATGAGTTTCTTGGATATAATGCTGTTAATTTTGTATGATTGATGTCTTTTGTCGGGTTTTTGGTACTGCGATAGACTGAGGAGAGGATATTTCTGGTGTTGGAGTATTGTGATGGTGGGGACCTTGGAGAATACATTCATAGGCATGGAAGAGTTTCAGAAGGTGTTGCTAAGCACTTCATGAAGCAACTGGGTATTCTTTCAAATTCTGCTTAATAAATTTGTAATCACATATAACTTCATTGCCAATTGTTCGTGTTCAATTTTTTTTCTTTCCGTCTAGATTATGTAGGAATTAGGATGTTAATAACCTTAATGTTGTATTAATTGCTTGTACGCTCGCTAAGTCTGATTTGGATTGGGATGACCTGCCTTTTTAGTCAGCTTATTAGCAATTTATAGGTTGGTTGTAGTTGTTTGCTTTAAGAGGATTGATTTGAGGTGAAGTGCCTTAAAAAGGGTTTTTTAAACATTTAGGTGTTTGTATGTTCAGCTGCAGGATTACAAGTGCTTCGCGAGAATCATCTCATTCATAGAGACTTGAAACCTCAGGTACATTGTCTGCATAATACTCTCATTTCTCAGTATGTAGCTGTGGCTTATTGAACATGAACCATGTAAGGTTGTATGGCTTATCGTAGTTATCTATGTTTCATGGATATATAAAATATAGTTGAAGAGTTGAGATTATAAGTTATTTCCTTTGCTCTATACTGGGAAACAATTTCTTTGATGATACATCATTTTGTTTTTTGTTTTATTATACTTTTCAATCTTCTGCTGTTTCAAGCTCTAATAATACTCAAAATAAATAATTTTGAACTTGCAGAACTTACTGCTGTCTAGCAAGGAGGTAACTCCAATGCTTAAGATAGGTGACTTCGGCTTTGCTAGGTATGATGCTTGTACTGACATACTCCGTATATAGAATTAATTAAATAAATATCCTCGTTTTGGTTTATGGTGGTAGAGCAATTGATTTGCCCTTATATTACGACTCTTGAACCAATTGTGTAAAAATACTTGTGTAAGTTTGTTCTTTCTTAATCTTTTTTTAGATTCATCCTATGACATTTGTTAGCTCACTTAGCTGATGATTCAATTGATTACCTGCTTGTGAGTATAACTTTTCTTCTCGCTTGGTATTTTATTTATATTGTAATTATATAGAGTTGATTCTCTTGTAGATATCTAACCCAAGGCTTGGCTGATACACTCTGTGGTTCCCCACTGTATATGGCTCCTGAGATAATCCAGAATCAGAAATATGATGCAAAAGTACGCAAGTGATTTTAGTGCGTAATGTAATGACATTAAATGCTAACTTTGCTAATAAGCGTGTCTTTTCAGGCTGACTTGTGGAGTGTTGGAGCAATACTGTATCAACTGGTAATAGGGAGACCACCATTCAACGGAAATAGTCAGGTTCAGGTATGGTGTCCTAGTCCACCTAATACTTATGGAGTACTTCGTATATAAATGGAGGGACATTTAGCCTTTGTGGGCCCTATTTGTATTATTTAGTAATATTCTTCTGTGTACAGCTATTTCAAAATATATTGAGGTCCACAGAGCTGCGGTTCCCTGAAGGGGCTCTGCAAATCTTGGATCCTGACTGTGTGGAGCTTTGCAGAAGTCTTCTACGTAGAAATCCAGGTAGCTACCTTCGTGTATCACTGAAATAGTGAAACTCTTTCACTGCATGCAAGTTGATACATAACTAGGACCATATGGTACTCTACTAACTCACGCCGTTGATGATTGTGCTTGACCTCCTTGACTTCCTACGGGAAGACAGCATTTTCTTGAGTGTTGTTATGTCCTTTAATTCAGACAAGGATAAAGGAATAGGCTTAAAAGAATTACAATGTAGCTGGATTATTTATATAGCTATATGTAAGCCCGCAACTCTTTATCAAGCAAATCTTTTAGATATGGTTCTCATTAAGTCAGCTATGCATACTTCATCATCTCTTAAAGTCGCAAGCGTTTGTTGCTAATCTTGTTTGTTGTACATAGCCAAGGACGGATGACCCTGTTTTTTTTTTTTCCTTCTGTGAGTAAGTTCCCTGTCTCAAGTTATCGACTCAAAAAGCACGAAAAGAGGTGGATGGTTACTGCCATGTTCTATTGTGTGCTTAATATAATTGGTGGCCTCAAGTACAAAGATAAACCTTCTGTCATTAATTCTGCCATTTTTAGTGACATCAAATTAGGTAGAGTGCTATTTCCTGTGGTATAGCTTCTGAATAGATTATGTGCTTTCATGTAATCATTTACACCTTTCGAATTTCGATGTTATTTTTGCAATGTTTGCGTCTCCTATCAGTTTTGTTTGCTCTGCCTTCAATACGCTCACTGTCCCTGTATGATAAGTACATAGTAGTTTCCTCAAGATACTTCTTGATATGCTGCCTAAAGAAACAGATGATTCAACATCTGATGTTGAGAGTTTTTTTTTTTTTTTTTTTTGTGGAAATGTTTTCGGTTTGATATTTCGTCGTTTGGCTATTTTGGGGTAAAAATTAAAAATGGTAAAAAAATTTGGTCTACTTATTGATATCTCTGCCTTGTCTTTGCAGTTGAACGGCTAACATTTGAAGAGTTCTTTAATCACAAGTTCTTGGCAGAAACCAGGTTAATTTTACAAAAATTAAGATTATGTGATATGGCGATTTCCCGTTGTCCGTCCATCAGTCGGAGTTTGGGTTGATGAAGTCTGACTTATTTGCCTGCTGGCAATTTTAAATCCCTAAATCATTTAGCTGGTTTCTGCTCAGTGGAAAGAAAATGAACAATCATTTTTATCATATACAGGGTTTCAGATTCTTCTTCTCTTATTTCTCAAGTTTCAGCTTTGGCTTTGACTGGTACTCAAAGGCCTCAATCACAACAGGGAGATAAACTGAAGACAGCTGACAAGAATTTCAATCGTTGTTCCTCTATGGACAATGAGCAAAGAGACTTTAGGAAGGATCGTTATAGTACATTTGGCAATCAAGATATGTTTGCAGCTTTACAGAATATTTTGGATAACAAAGTCGAGCAATCTGTCGAGGGAAATCCTTGCTCTTCAAGTCACACTCGAGGTTGGTTAGCTTGCACTACTTGTCTATCTAGTTCTCTTGTTTTCAGTGTGTTTGAATGTTCTATGTTTGGGTTCAGTTGCTGATTCATTAGATGCCATCGAAAGAGAATATGTTCTTGTCCATTCAAATTTCGCTTCAATGGAGATCCTCACTTCTTCTTTGGGCACCTCTCTGAAAGATAGTACGAATACAAGACCTTTGCCGGAGACTTGGGAAAAGGCTCCCGAAGTTGTCCGTGGTGTGGAAAATGATCCAAAAAGGGTTATGGGTAAATCAAGTACATGGCATGCACCTTGCATATTCAGGGAAGCACATGAACTATCTGTACTACATCCTTCAACAAGGCTGCAGCTTCTACACCAGTACCTTGGCGCCCTTTCAGATCTTGCTCAAGAAAAGGTGAGCTAGACCTGGCAATTTTGAAGTAGACTTGAACTTGTATTGGCCCGATCATAAATCACGACCTAAAATGACCTGACCTGAGTCCGAATTAACCCGCACCCAAAATGATCCAACCCAAGCAACTCAATTGTTAGGTTTATATGTAGCCTTACCCTGTGGTAAATCCCTTGGAAGCTGTTTTTGAATGATCAGTAATTGAAGTTGGCATCGGCGCTGCTATATCACTATACAAATCGAGACGGTTATTTTTACTATTTTGTTTACAAATGATGCTATTTTTAGGGTGGGGATGTGTGTGAATCTCGAGTTAGCTAACTGAACTTTTGGAAGTCACGTGTTGCAGTTTGATGGAGGGTTCATCCTAGAATCATTTTCGGTTGAGTTGGTAGTATTAGCTCTATGGAAGGAGGCTTTTCGAATTTCCAGCTCCTGGTTGTCATCAGGAAGAGAAAATGATGCAGGTGACAGTTCTTCAGGAAATGAGAGTCATGACAAGGCTGGTGCAAGCTCCTCTTCAAACGCACATAACACTGCAGACTTCAGAGATCCGGAATCAATGTCAGGTTGGGCTGAGCAAGGTTTTATTCTTGCGTGCGATCGTACAGAAAAGCTGTCAAAGTATCTGCATGACGATGATGGTTAGTAACTAAATTACCTTTTGTCCGTTCAAACCAGTTCACTACTTACATTTATATTTTTGTGCACATTTTCACTATAGAAGAATAAAAAATAACTTCTCAAGTTTCTACTTTTTTTATACTACTTCAAAATGCAATGAATTCAAATGTATGTATGAACATATACTGGATCCGTGCATATATCCTGATTAATATTAACTTCGTAAACACTTTAGGTGCAGCCAAAATGCCTGATGCCATAGAGATCATATATGAGACAGCTCTAGCTGCTGGGAGAAACGGAGCTGTACGTGACCATCCTCAAACTCATCTACATATTTTGAGTTTTCTTTTCTCGAGAGTTCAGATTGATGCTTTTTTTTTTCTATTTTTTTTCTCTATGTACTTAATTATTTTCTTATTTACCTGTGTCATTAATGGGTCCAATAGTGCTCCGTGTTAGCCAATCCCAACTCACTCTGTGGAATTAAGGCCTCGTTGTTGATGATATTCATCGTTGTGTGTTTTTCTTCTATCAGGCGGATCAATTAATAGGGAACCGCGAGAGCGCGTCAATGTTATACACGAAAGCTCTGGTATTGCTGTCATTCGTGGTCACAGAAGCGCCAGCATTGCCACTGAACCCGCCTTTTTCACTAGCGGCCGACGTAAAGCAAAGGATCCTCAAATACATAAAGAGCTTAGAGTCTCATCTTAATCAGTCTAACCCTTCTCAGTACCCAAGCTTTTTGACCAAGTAAATACCAACCCAACTGTATATAATCATCTATTGGTAAAAAACTAAGTTTCTAACCACCGACTTGCACCATGAGAAAACAACAAAAGTCTTACGAAGTTTGGGTGAAATTGTTTGTAAATTCTAGGAACCCCTGTAAATATAACTCTATGTCTCTATTCTATCTGGAAAAATCATCGCTAGTGTTTGGGCATCATATTTTTGCTAAAATGCCCCGCACTAGAGTTTCGCATGTTCCGAAAAAAAATTATAAAACGTATGTGTTTGCAAAATTAGACAATTAAATGTTGTGTTACTCGTTTAATAAGAGGATTTGTGACTCAATTGCGTGTGTATAACCGTCTCACATAAAGATTTATGATTGTTGGTTTAATTATTATCATTAATAATTGCATCGATAATGTTGCTATATCATCGACTGGTAGGCGGTAGCTGGGTTGTCACATTTTATTCTGTTCACAAATCTCACTTAAAGTCGTCGTATGTTTGAAATTGGTGTAAATACGTATTTACATGTTCAGGATACTCGTTATTAACCGGATGTGGATTACTTTGAAGATATATTACTCATACATTCAGGTGAACATTTTTGTTCGGAGTCACTTAAAGCCGAGTCTCGTATTCTTTTGGTAGTGACAACGTAGGGCTGCATAATGTAACAAAATGCCATAAAGTTTACGCTTGCTATTTAAACAAGAGTAAGTCTCTTCTAAACCGGTTTTACAGTAACATTGTAAAACCATGTAACCACCACATTGATGGCTTTTTAATGGGGTTATTTAGGTAAATTATCACTTGATTTTACGGTAACACATGTGTAAAAGGGTTTTTACAAGAATTATCATTCAAACGATAAAGATGGGAGAAACTCATCGACTAGAGAAAGACGACGGAGAAACTCATCGACTATTGAAAGACGACACAATTTGGTGGCATTGTTCAATTTTCGACGCTTAAAACCTCCCCTCTTATTCTCCCAAGTGAATGTTTTTCTATGACAAATTTAGCATCATGAGTAATAAGTTGAGATCTGCAGTAGCATTCCAATAAATCAATGGAACTACCAAATGAACAACATTATTAGTTTTATGTGGTGCTACAAAGCAGAAAAGTTGAAGACATTATAATAAGTACAAGAGTCTTTTCATAGAGATAAAGGAAGAGAACATACAAGAATTTACTGTGGGTTAAAGGAATATTGAGAACAAAAGAGAAAGCCAAATTTTCCTGCAGGAATTTTGTCCCAACTCTTTTGGGTATGTCTCCCAATTTTCCAAGTGATTTCCCCTCTTTGATGATCAAACTTCTTCAACTGCTCCCAACAATATTCTGGTAGGTGTCCTTGACTTTCTGTATCAAGGCCTCTCTGTACCACATTGTTACCATCAACTATCATACTTTTACACAAGTATATAACAACAGCAACGACATTACGAACATTAAGTTACTGCCTAAAATGCTCCCGCAAATTTTAGAGTGAGGCTCGGATATACCAGCCTTATATTACCATAATTTAGAAGCAACGGATAATGACTTTTGACTCATAGCAAAAATAATTAACAGAACGGATTAAATCGAGATTTTACCTGTCTGGTGTGAAAACCAGATTCTTGTATGCAAACCACTGAAACACACCGATGAATGATAAGAAAATGATAAAACATAATATAAGGTGGAATTAGTAAAAATGAGATCATGGACATTAACATACCCCAGTGTAACCAATCCCTATTAGCTCGAGTAAACCAGGGACCAACGGAAGCTTGTCAATCGCCTACATTATACCGAATACATGAACCATTATTATAAACCTGTGTAACGACGACAATAACGACAATGGTTGTCGTAGAGCCTTAAAGACTCCTGGTTAAGTTGAGAATGTCTTACAGAGATCATGCCAGAAGAAGCGACGAGCGCAACAGTTCCAGCTACAGCTAGTGAACTCACTGCATACTTGTCCTCAACTTTGTCCCACTAATGTAGCATTTATTCATCCAAACAAACAATGCAAAGCATTATTTTATTACTTGCAATAACCTTTACATGCTGGGAAAATAGTTGTTTTACCAATAATCAAATAAAATATCTTACGGTTTCTTGGACTACTTTCAATAACTCTGGTGTCTCCTCTTCTACAACCTGTGAAGGTGCGGACGATGCAGCAGGAACATCTCCTGTGGCCATAGCCTTAACATTCCTAGCCATCTTTCGACCTAATTTTGCAGGTATAGTAGATACTTAATACGAGTATACAAACTGTAGCATATACTAAAATCCTCTTGCATTAAGAAATGATACGGTATTACAGTTCATCACCCCATTCTCTACAATAGGGCATTGTTATATCTCAACGTGAGACCTGTCATACACGATATGACAGGACCCTTTCGACATGAGTACACAACTGCAGCCATCCAATATTTTCATCTTAATCAGTTTGTCGAAACTCTATTCATGGAGTCTAATGTTACCATAAGAATATTTAAACAACTGCTAAGTAGTACTGATGCTTATATCAGCTGTGAAACAGAAAATGTGCAACCAATAAAAGTATACATACAGTAAGCAGAAGTCCTTGAGATGCGGCTTTGTGATTGGACAGGTGGCGGAGGGAGAGTGGGGAGGGACACACATTGTGGAGAGGCCAAGGCCGACTGTCGAGTGGCAGCCTTAGCCTCAATGAAAGCACAGGAAGACGAGAGTGAAAGCGTGTTCGACACAGCGGTGGCCATTGTGTACTAGCTACTGAATTGATGAGAGACTCGGCCGCAACAACTTATGTGAAGCGGAAAATATTACGAAGAGTATTCCTATTTGTTAATTTAATTTAAGAAAATCAAGTGACTGAAAAAAAGACAAGTGAGATGTAATTAATTGAGGTTATTAAGAAAAACAAAAGGGGATTGATATTGTATGTATTGTAAGGTTGAGAAACAATACCATTTTGTTAGGAAGAGTGGTAGAGATTCACTAAAATCAGAGATAATCTGGATAGTGCTGACATGGCCTTAAGGATAGGAGTTGTATGGTGTACTTTTGGGTAGGAGTCTTACATATGGTACTTGTTTACTCTAAATTTCAGGACCCTCAAACTTTGACAAGAAACTTCATCTGAATGCTAAAAATTGTGGTACAATTTAATCTTGGGATTTTAATTCAATCAAGACGATCAGTGATTCCAAAGGATTAATATGCCAGAAAATCCTAACTTCCATGGCAGGTCAACAAATAAGTTTCTCTCTCGAAGCATGATATTTTGGATACATATTCCCCAAAAGGACACCTTCCGAAACAGCCTCTTTGTGTGCTTACACAGGAACACAGGGGTAAGGCTATGCACAACCCCGTCAATCCCACAATTTGCCGGAGTCATTGAGTCACTAGGTTAATGTTGTTGTACCAAAAGGCTACCAGAGAATTTGCAGTTGGAGTCGAATTATATACTAATATACTATACATTGACGCTTATTTCTTAGAGATGCTATTGTTTATGTGAGAATTCGAGTCTTTAGACTTTGGACTTCCATTGTACAACAAAAAAGACAAGTTTTTTTGCAGGCATAAGTTGCATTCATATGAGAATAGACGAACGAACACACACACACACCAAAAAATAAAAGTCTTAAGATAATACAAGTAGCAATATCGACCATAAATCTACAAAACTGGCTACTTTTGAACAAGTTCTTCTTGTAATTCCTATACAATGACGTACCCTTCGTGGATGGCTAGCCTTTTTGCAATGCAGAAGCTAGGATATAAGATCTTGATTCCATATTAGACTATAATATGAGGAAAGAAGGCCCTAAACAAGAACTACCCTCTCATTACCTACATCATGTTGGCTCTAGAATACTGGATTCACTCAACCCTAGCGATTGTGAATAGCTCGGAAAATGTTAACGACTGAAAATGACATGTAAAAAAACGACTGAAAATGTTAACGTTACTCCAAGTAAAAGGAAAGGCATCACCAAAACAGATTTAAAATATAACCAAACATAGGATTTCCTCATTCATACTTTCAATGTGTAGCCGTGTACAGATAGCCAATATGTAGCCGTGTACAAATAGCCAAATAGGTAAATTCAGATTTTTCTGCTCACTAGAAGGCTACATGTACTGTGATGTACGTAAGCGACTAAATCAGAAAATGATGAGACCAATTGGATTAACAATGTAGCTAAAGAAATTTCAGACCATCAAGAGCAGCTTAACGTTCAATTTGTATCGTAACATGGCTGATGTTGTACTCCTGCTTTATGTATACAATCACCTTCTCAAGAACCATGTCTGCATCTGCATCTGGCTTGATTTTAACATGGCAAGCTAATAAAATCTTCCCCACGGTAATGGCCCATATATGGAGCTCATGGATAGCCACAACTTCTTCCATCTCTAGCATTCCCTTTTGAAGCTTGGATGCATCTATCTCTCTAGGTGTACTTTCCATAAGGACTTCAAGTATATCTCTCAACATCTTGATAGTCGTACTTAGAACAAGGATCGAGAATACAAGGGTGCATATCAAGTCAACTATCTTCCATTCTGGGTTGTACCATATGAGGCCGCCTCCAATCATCACACCAATACTTTGAATTGAATCACCAAGGACATGCAAATACGCACCCTGCACATTTATATTCCTCCGTTTCTTTTCATGTCCACCCTTCTCGTTGTGTTCGTGACTATCATGAGACTTTTTCAACAGAGCCTCCGCATGATCATGGGTATGATCATGCTCATGTTCCTCATCTGAATGTTTGTGATGATGACGAGGACTTGAGGTAACGATAACCCCATGGCTGTGGCTATTTTTGCGCTCAAAATGGTCATGGTCATGGCCATGGTCATGGTCATGGCCATGGCCATGACTGTGTCCATGTTCATGGCCATGGCCATGGCCGTGCCCGTGCCCGTGCCCGTGCCCGTGCCCATGTCCATGATCATGACCCAATACAAGGGCCATAATAATGTTTACCACAAGCCCAAAGGCAGAGACTAAAAACATAAGGAAGCCATTAACATCACCAGTCTCATAAATGAGCCTCTGTACAGCTTCATAAACCAAAATACCAGCAAGAAGCCATATAAGCTGAATGGAGACGAGAGCACCCAATATCTCTACCCTGAGAAATCCATAAGATTGTTGAGGAGTAGCTTCCCATCCCGCAGCCCACAATGAGAATAAAGAGATAGCAAACGCCGCTACATCAGACAGCAAATGGGCAGCATCAGTGAGAATTGCGAGACTGTTGGACTTGATCCCACCAATAACTTCTACGGTCATGAATACAACACAGAGGGCAACGGCAATGAAAAGCTTGCGCATTGAAGCTGATCGCTCTGCATTGTCCTCTGCACTTGCTCCAGCACTTTTGAATTCACAGTGTACTTCACCACAGAACTTGCTTGCTCCTCCAACCTGTCTCTTTCCATCATCAGCATATCTTTGTATTTCAACAATGTGGGGATCAAGCGAACTATTTGCTTCCATCTCAGCACAAGATGGGGAAGCAAAACCTGATTTATAGAGAAAAATCAATTAAACTTCTACTCGGAAATACACCCGATTAAACTTCTACTTAAATTTTTTTGTGAGACAAACCTATATACTATTCGTATAATACAAACATAAAGTAATTTACTATCAAGCGCACTAATGCCATGTTATCATATAAGAATTGTTGGTTATTAATGACTTATTTGGATCATGGATGCAGTGAAAGAAGGGGAAGAAACTTCTATATTCGGTTACCAAGTTGGGTCGGAGAGATTTGGAGAAGATGGAAATGAAGCGATCCATTTTCCCTCCAACTAACCTAATTAAAATTCGTCTAACATAAGAAAGATAAAGATGCAAATTGGCTCCATTGCCTCTCCTTCGGTCCTTCCATACCCCTTCCCTCCCAAAGTGGCAATGCGAGGGCCGAGGGATGCTAGGCACAATCAGGTTCAGCCTCCTCCCTTATCAATGAAATTTCTATTAGATTATTTCGATCCATGTGCAGCCCTCCCAACAGATTCGGGCTCTGTTACTCTCCTCAGTGTGTATGCAAACAAAGTGTAAAAGCATAACAACTCAACTAAGGGAAGATAAAAGGGCGATGATAATGCCACACTAGAATTGCCACTCAAAACCCACCTTAAAAATGTTAAAATTTCACATAACGAGTGACATAGTACCTTTCACCTTCAACATTATCATTCCCCAAATAAATAATCAATAAGTCTTGCCAAAGACAGTCACATTTCGTCTGTTGCTGAAAACGGGGTAAATGTGACCCATTTAAGACGAAATGTTAACACCACCATTTTCAAAGTTGTAACAAAGTTGTAACAGGTTGTTTGTCACATGGTCACATTTATCGTTAAAATTGCGACATTTAGCCCGTCTTCAATAGAGAATTTGCGATAAACAAAAAAAGAGAGGAACAAGTTTATTAACAATGGCACAGAGAAAAATAAAGATAATTGGCAATTAATTAGTACGATAAAGATGATAAAAGAAAGGGATTAACAATATTTGGAGAACAAAATAGAATTAAAAGAATGCAATAATAATAATAATAATAAAGTGCATATGAAGGAGGGCTTACAGGAAGAATGTTGAGAAGGGTTTAACAGGTTGAAGGATTAGAGGCTTATTATTATACAAAGAATGGAATGATTATGAAATGAATTTGAAAGGTAAATATAATCGTAGAGATAGATCTCCATTTTTATGCATTGCAAAATCATAACAACTTGTACGTTGTATGTTAGAGTTGTTGTAATTTTGTGGAGAAAGGCTGCTACTTTTTACTTGCCACGAATTTACAAGGGTCCACTTGTCCAATGTATTTGGAATTTTCGATTATACTTTTCGCAGTCAAGCTCCCTTTGGGTGGATATTCCGTCTCAAGAAAAAATGTGATTTATTTACGATAAAATATGATATTTTTAATCAAAAAGTTTTTAGAGTAATTTTTTAATAATATGTGAATAATTTTAGCTGTAACTTTACGTGCAATATATTGTTATTAAATGATCATTTTTTATTACAAAATTTAGATTTCCTCCGTCTTAGTTTTTCATAAAGAGAATAAAGAGAAGGCTCGTCTAAAATGAGAATTTGCCTACTTTCGGTATTGTGAAATTTCACATAAGATTGTATTGTATAAGAATTTTTATAAGACTATTTTTGATATAATTATTTGTATTTATACTACCATTTTGTATACTTTTAAATGGATGAGTTATTTTTGTAAGAAAATTCGATTAGAATAGTATAAAACAGCCTTCTAGAAAGTATTGGTTTTATTGATCCTATCAAAAAAGGAAGTTTTTGCAAGCATTATTGACAAGGTAAAGGATAGGATTTCCTCATGGAATGCAGTTGTTTTATCAGCTGCCGGAAGACTAACCTTAATAATACTGTATATGTTATGTCCATCCTTTCTAATTTCTTTCTATCGGTATTCAAAAAACTGGTAAGTGTGGCAAAAAAGATCAATTCTCTAATGTCGCATTTTTGGTGAGCAGGGAGGAAATCAGGTAAGATTATCCATTGGTCTAGTAAAAACTTCTTAAGCATCCCAAAATCAGGAGGAGGGCTTGGAATACGGAATATACAATGTGTAAATCAGGCTCTTTTAGGCAATTTGGCATGGAGAATCCTCCATGAAAGAGACTAGCTTATCAGTGCTTTGTACTATGATAAGGTTATTAAAAGGGATCTCCCTTTAAGTGATAATGCTATCAAAAATGGAACTCGTATATCATGGGGGTAGGAGCATCATGTATTCATGTATGGTCTCAAACTTATTATCCCTAACATTAGATGGAAATTCGGACCTAAATCTTCACTCAATATTTGGGAATCGAATTGGATTGATGGGAAAGCTCCTCTGAGAATCACGAGATTTGGATTTGGACGACCGCCGGATACAATGCTTGAGCTAAAAATAAGAGACCTAATTCAGTCTTCTTTCAATTGGAATGAGGATCTAAACCATGACTTTTTCACGGAACATTATGGAGCAAAAATAAGAGCCATGTCGATATGCCTATCTGTTGAGGAAGACTTTATCTACTGGAATCTCTCGTCAACAGGTAACTATACAGTCAAGAGTGGTTATACACATGCTCTTAATCTTTATTTGGCCAAGTTTGGCTCTGAAAAGGATAATAAAAGGATTACATACACAGCTTGGGAAGAAGTTTTGTAAGCAAAAGGTATCTCAAACTTGGAAAAAATTTATTATGGAAAATCATTACCCAAACCATCCAGTACGGTCAGAATTCTTGAAAAGACAAATAAGTACTGACAGTACTAGTACTTGTCCCATCTGTAACAAACATGGGATGATTGAAACTGCTGCTCACTTATTTCGGGATTGTGAGATGATTCATAGATTATGGGCAAGATCCACAATTGTTATTTTGTCGAAAAGTTCAAGTTTTATCCCGATAGAAGAATGGATTATAAATTGGATCAATTATTTAAGGGGCTTGCTTTTTCACATACGGATTTTACTCTTTACATACGTCTTTTACAATTATACCCTTATCCTATATCCTATTCTCATCCAATTGATTTTTTTTTTCTCTCTTCCCTCCATCTACTTTCACCACCAACACCACTTCCGTTCAACTGCTCCGGTCAGTCCAATCGTCGACGACGTTATTTCGGCCGACCTCTGGCTACTGTAGACAACCTCTCCCCATTCACGCACTAATTAATATTTGAAAAAAAACAAAACAAAACAGCAACGACATAGCAAACAACGTACGTATGTCAATTATCGACACTAGTGCAGTAGTGCATCTCTAGCTAGAGGAGTAAATTTTTGCTTCAACTTTTGGCATGCAGGGTAAATTATAGTTTGACTTTTTGTGACAATCGGATGATTAATATCATGGCATGATCAATTACAAATTAAATTTTAACTAATCAAATTATTGTAACCCTAAGACTTAGTTGAACCCTAATTAACAATAATTGTTAAAACATAAATCTAACTTTTTTTTAAAGTATTAATGATCGCTAAAAACAAATTACTTCACTAATTTGATAATTATAATTCATTATTCAAGTTTATTAAATATAATTTTAGGTTAGATATATATATGCGATTGATTAGGTTTAGGAAAAGAGGTATTATGTTTTGGCGGAGGGTATGATTTGGAAACTTTATGAAAAAATGTATGTGAAAGAGTAAAATTCGTATGTGAAAATGATGAAGGGGTGACTATAGCTACTTTTATTTCTATCATATGGACAATATGGGCTATACAGAACAAGATTATATTTGACCATATTGATTTTTCGATACAACACTTTTATAGATTGCAGGGAAAGGAGTTACAATCAGTCATTCAAGGATTTGATATCAGTAATCAAAATGAGATTAAAACCTCTCAAAAGGATATTGAGGAATCAACCACGTTGAAGGAAAGGATTAGAAATTATTACCCGTTCTTCATGATAGGTAATGGTAACTCTTGCCCCATATATCGTATAAAAGTGGATGCAAGTTGGGTCTCAACTCTATAAGCATCTATCGGTTGGGTGGTATATGATGACAACATCACTCAAATATTCTGTCACGCTGAGAAGATTCAGGCTGAAAATGCTTCCCAGCAGAAGCAGTGGGTTTAGAGCGGTTGTCAGATGGCCAACTTATCACAAACTCAGCCATCTCCATGTGTCATCTGATTGTCTACAAATCCTACTCCGGATAGTAGGAGTAGAACGACTACACCACAGGAATATTAGCATCATAAGGTATATAGAATCCCTCTTCCCGTTTTTTCATTGTATTTGTTTTAGTTTTATCCCACGTTCTCTAAATAGCATAGCCCATGGGCTAGCTAAGAGAGCGCGGGAATTGTAGATTGTATCATTTTACAGCTGCCAAAAAATAATTAAGGTCATGAT
Organism: Heliosperma pusillum; assembly: GCA_022085475.1. Taxonomy (NCBI): domain Eukaryota; kingdom Viridiplantae; phylum Streptophyta; class Magnoliopsida; order Caryophyllales; family Caryophyllaceae; genus Heliosperma; species Heliosperma pusillum. Next base: position 52,873 of record JAIUZE010000703.1, read on the forward strand.
TTTCGCAATACACATTTTACTCATTATAGTACGTTTTTGACAAAAATACCCCTCTTATTTCTCACCTCGAAAATCCTTTGTTTCTCACACATTTTTTTTCCTCTCCTGTTTTCCCAACATACTGCGTACTGTGAGATGAATAATGCATATCATATTGCAAATTTTAAACAATGCATCATAAGTATTCATAACTTATAAAGAATAATCGTAACACTGCGTAAGTTTTATGAATTTTGATTTTCGTTTTCAGTGAAACTTTGGGCAATACCTTTCTCTGCCAACAACCACCACTAGTCGTTGTCGCCACAACTACTCGCTAGATTTCTCCGCCCACACCAATAAACCATCGTAGTACGATATTACGTAAGAGAAAAAAAAATGCAAAGCGGTGGTGGTGGTGTGCGCACACCACCGTACACCACTTTACCACCACAACCTTTCCCACCACCGCCGCCTTTCGGCCGTCCACCTATAAAACAAGTGCTCCCTCCACCGATGAGCCCACCTACTTCTGTCGTCGGCGACACCTCGACCATTAGTTGCCGCCAGTCCACAATGAAGCTTCCATTCACCATACTTGATTTATAATTTTCAATTAATCATAAACCCTAATTATTAAGAAAATATAAAATCCTAAACATAACATAAATTAATCAATAAATTTGTAACTATTCGTAATGAAGCAATTTTATTGATTTGAGAGATTGTGTTTGGTTAATTTGAGAGGTAATTTGAGAGGCCTTGTACTAAGGGAGATAATTTGATTTAGAGTTCTTTTAGTTAAGGGTATGCAAATGGAAAATACAGTGCAAAAAGTATTAAAATGAGTAAAAATCATACTGCGAAAATAAACTCCGAAAAAGTATTGTTTTGATAATAGGAGTAGACCTGCACAGTAGGTTGGGCTTAGCATGGACCGGCCTGGCACTGCCTTACGGGCTGGAGTAGGACGGGCTGCATTGGCCAAGCTGGGGTTGGTATGGGACAGAGACTGGCCGCTGCACGGGATGGTAGGCTCATACAATTTTAGACTTCTTTTATATAAAAAAATAAAGGTTGACAAAAATGGCGGGCTGGCCCGAGCGGGTCACAAACTCGCAATACGACCACATGCTGGGCTGGACAAGCACAAACCTGCAGAGCCCTGCCCACCTAACACCAGGAGCCAGTGTGGGCCATCTCATGGGGCAGCAGGTCACGCCGAGACCAGCCCGCCAATCGGGCCAGATCAGCTCGCACAAGTGTCCAACCCTAGATGGAGGGAGGGGGAATACACTTCATGGTCTGACAAAATGTTAGACACACTAAAAACAAAGTTCGTCTCTTGTAGTTGTGTAACTTGTGACGCTGTTTACTCTACTTTGATGGAATGCATGGGTTCATGTTTTCATTCTCGTATACACTCGTCGGAAATAGACGAAATCTCTTTTAGTCGGACTTCAGTTGGCAACAATCCTATGATAGCCGACTTATCTCTCTCAACATTTTCCTCAAATATGCACAAAGATCTTTAAATGCTTTGCCAAAAAAATGAAGCATAATTCGTATGAGCACTCGACTATCTCTGTTACGGTGCATTCGTAATGGTAAAGCAACACTTAAAATGAAAATATGAAATCATAGGTGAGAGCGAAGCATATGAAATACAAACATCTACCATAATACCGGCCAATAATTATCATACATTCATATTCTAGTCAGCTTTAAAAGTAGCAATTCCATTGTGAAAATGCCAAATTACAACACTTTGTGTTTCTAAGCTGCTAACACTAAATACACACTGTACAGAAAAACATGTCCTCTAATCTAAGGCATCTGAATCCTTCAGGTTTCTTTTCTTCTCAGTTCAACTATTTCAGCAAAACAATCTAATTAAGTTGTACTTGGCGAACAAATTGTCCCTTCACCCTCGGACGTTGATCCGCTATTCTTTTCCTGTTTTGGTAAAGCACCTGCACATTTAATCAACTCAATGAGAAATCAAATCTTCGAGAGACCCAAGTAGAATAATTCAATAGCATTTCAACTTCCTAATCAAGGTCTGGCTAGCTAAGATTCTATCAGCACTACATTAATTAACGCACCTTTTTATCATAACATCGTTCCTTTCGTTTTAGCCTGAACCTAGCTAGAGCTGCTTCCCTTTCCGCAGATTGATAAGCCTGATGGCTTGTTCTATGACCGATCTGATCAAGTTCGAAAGTATTGCAATTCTCATCCTTTACAACCTTCTCAACGGCACTAGTTCTCGCCATGCTAGGCCCAGGCCCACTAGTATTGACATCAGTGAGGTCGGACTCACCATTATCACTCAGACCTATGACTTGTGAACTGCTATAACCATGTGGGTCCACTGACCCTCGATTACTGAAACCGCTTTCTGCTTGGCCGGAAGAGTTATCGGTTATGAAATTACGAGTTCCTGGGTCAGAAAGACTCAAACTTTTTGCTGCTGGACCTGGTCCATGGCCCATGGGAGAATCGAACATGGGTTGGATCATCGGATCATACTCAGTCCAGATGCCTCCATTAAAGACTAACGCTCCCGAACCCTGCGACATTTTGTCGCTGTTATACCTGAAGAAAAGGAATGACACTGGTATGTTATTCCTGAACAAATGAGTAATGTGGTGCTGCTTCTGCCAAGTAATTGGAGCATGGTTAATTAACATCACAGATTCTGATATGAAACAGCCTCGCGTGCTAATATTACCATGAGACAAACCCATTTTGGAGTTAATCGGAAAGTTATTCTTCAACTTAAGTGTGTTGATTTACAATGTTTCTCACATTGTATTAATATGAGACCTCTTTTGATTTTACATATTACCCACTTTCGTTTTATATAAAGGATCCACCCCCTCTATGAAAGATTTCTAGAAATATAATATCGACCATTTAACAAGTAAACCCTCGGTACTCCCTTGGTTTCACTTATCAAGTAGCAGTTGTAAAAGAAAACATAGGAAAATTGAATAAATAGTAGACCGCAAAGGCGCAAAGAATCAACTAACCATGAATAGTTAGAGGCATTGGAATGATTCAGAGAGTGGCTTTCAACTTCCTCTTTGGACTCCAAGTCATGGGGTCTTTTTAACGAGAGTTGCAGCTCAGGCGTGGAATTGAGACTCTGAAACTCTCCGTTGGAACTTGCTTGAGCCACAATGCACATCCGCTTATTCATATTACCAATCAAGTTCATGGCTTCTCGAGAATGTCCAGACTCTTTGGAAGGAATGGATACCTTCTCCATTTTGACATTCTTTAGAATTTGCTCGGTTTCTTTATCATTTATCAAGTAAGATGTAGTACAAGAGCTCTGCATAAATTGGTAACAAAATTTCTTAACAAATGATTCACGACTTTATATTTCCAATTGAACAAATTCATTTTGTCTTTAATTCTAAATTATGATTATGTTTAGATAAAGCAAAATGACTGACAATTCTGAACATCTCCCTATCCCGTCTTTTGACTGATATAATGTTTGTTGTGCGGCATATGCAAGAAAGTTTCAGATATTGGTTTGTTATAACGAAAAAGTACAACACTCACTTGGGTATCAGTAGCTTTTTCACTGCATTTACTACTTTTCTGACTTGTAGACACAGTATTAGCCGAGGGATCGGTTGTTGGATTGTTTACAAATGCGGCTTTCGCTTCATGTTGTTGGATACCGAGATTTTGAGGATACTGTCCATCAATCTGTGAAGGAAACACGGAAGAAAAAACAAAAGTCAAAACCTCGAAACCCTATCCCTGATAACTGAATAAAGAACAAACAAGCGAGGACGGAAAATACATACAGTGAGTTTTCTCCAAACATGACGCCACAGGTTTTTCAGTTCATTTTTCCTCACAGGCTTTATAAGAAAGTCGGCAGCACCCTTTAACATGCACTTCACGACCACGCTAATAGAGTCCTGAGAAGATGTCACTGCAAGATCATAATAATCCTTCATTAGATCCACGGGCAAAAAAAGTCCTAAAGTGATCCCACAAAAATGAATAGCAATTAGCAAACCATTAGAGAGATTTCGCTTGGGAAACTAACCTATTACAGGAATATTCTTGCAGCTATCATGCTCAGTGATCAATGTGAGAAGGGGGTATCCAGAAATTGAGGGTAAATCGAGTTCAGTCAGTATGAGGTCGATGCAATTATGCCGCTTCTTCAGGATTTCCCATGCCTGTAAGCCATCAGCAATAGCAGCCACTGCAAAATACACAACTTTCAAAGATGAGTTTAAGAAACATAACAAAGATCCTCTACGAAATTCCCCGCTAACACACCCATGGTACTCCAGAGTCCAGAGACCATAAACATTGTCAAAATTTGCTTTCCTCGGTTTACTTACATGTGAATGACTATATCAGTCACACAAATCTATGACCTACAATTTCGTTGATATACTAACATGTATAGAACAAACTGTACTGGTTCATTGTTCTTTGGTTTAGGATTATGATGCAATTCTTACGGGTCATCCACCTATAGGGGCATAGGGAAAGCCTGCTAGCATTGGAACCCCTTCACGGTCTTACGGTCTTACCCCATCATCTCTTAAGAGTTGTTCATACACTAGATAACATAGTAACTTTATTCCTAAAATGATTTGGAATCGGCTAACATAAGCATCCTTGGCGATATCAATGTCTCGTAGTTCAATCAAAGAGACAACAAAAAAAAAATCAACACCAAATCAAGACAACGTTTGCACATGTACTTCTGTGCGAGACAGTATTATATGTTCATGTGTTCCTTAGTAGCGGAGCCAGTATTTGAACTTTTGAGGGGCGAACGACTAATTACATACTGAACACCCGAAAAAAATTAACTAAAACTTCGAAATTTCATTGAAAATGTTAGATCTCGTCATTTTCATCTTTGATAAATTTACAAATTTTCTTAAAAATTATAATTACTCGGTATCAATCATTTGTTTATCATTGATTAAAATTCTTGGCACAGAACAAAAAAAAGGCAAACATATGATTCGAACGGAGAGACTAGAACACATAAAAATCCAACTGTATGAAGTAAATCATAAACTACCAAACTAACCACAAATTCCATAATTAATATTAACAAAAACTAACATAAACCCATCAAAGATCCGAACTTTACCTACAAAATGGTACAGTAATTTCTACTACAAATTAAACAATCTAATTACATTTCATTAATCCACCACAGTAACCACAAACATTCAACTCAAATAACAACAACAATACCAATAAAATTTCAAACTTAACCCTAAAACAAAAATTAAAATTAAAATTACGAAAATAAAACAATTAAAATGCATACACACCTTTATAATTACATTTACGCAAAAGGGCAGTGAGAATTTGACGAGTAGAATCATCAGGTTCAACAAGAAGAACTCTAAGCACTGTTCTTGGCATAAATTCCTCCCATTTCACTATTTCCTCATTATTTTCTCCCATTTTTTTTTCAAATATGTAAAATTAAACAACTTAATAAATAAAGTAATTGATTTTTCTTCTAAAAAATGGAGTATTATTATTAATATTAGTGAAAAATGACAATTTTATGGGATTTGTTTGGAGTTTGTGAGAAGAAAAGACAAGTAAATAAGGAGTATTTATTAAAGAAGGAATTATTAGGGAATAAAATAAAAATAAAAAAATAAAATAAAATGGCGTGGAAAATATCAGCTTAGGTGAAGAGAGAGAAAGGAATATAGAAAATCAAGTTGGCTGATGTGTCATGTTTGTGGCCTTAATTTTGATTCTAGCCATGTAAATTTTTAGCGAATATCTTGAGAGACTTTCGTGGTTCTGGATTTGACACGTGTCATCGAATTTGAGAACTGATGTTTTGTGAGAGGAAAAAGATTTTCATTGATTGTCGGTCCACATCAGCAAGAGAGAGTTTATCTTGTGGTTGATAAATTTTACAAGTGTTGGGGGTGAGGTTCTCGAACAAATGCTCAATAACTGACTAAAAAATTTGTGTAAATCGGTTTTGATTGAATATGATAAAATATTTATATTGTCCTCTTGACAAAAATATAACTTAAAAATTAAGATAATATTTTAAACTAACAAAAATATCTCTCTCTTCTCTTCCTTCGAATTAAACTACAAACACTAATATTTCACTAAAATCAAACACAAAATCAAAACTTCTTTCAAAATGTTGAATTTTCGGTCAATAATAACGAATCGACTAATTATCGTGGTTATCAAATTACTCCCTTCTAAGTCCCGATCATTTTTTTTATTTTTGGTGTCTCAGTCAATTGTTGTCTTTTTAATACTCCCTCCTAGTCACTCATTTCTTCCCCTTACCCTTATACACAAAAATTAAGGAAATGAATTTGGATCACACAAAACACACTACCCCACATACAAATGAATTTAGAACACACAAAACACACAACCCCACATCCAAAAAGGGAAAGAGGAAAGAAAATCCGACTTACCCAATAAGGAAAGAGGGAAGAAATGACCGACTAGGAGGGAGTATTATAAAGGTTTCCTATGAGTAATTTGACCTGAAATAGGATTATTGTTCATTTCTCATCCGTTAAGTATAACCACAAATCGTCTCTTACTCTTTCTTTGATCTTTGTGTCAAAATGAAAAGATAACAATTGATCGGGATGGAGGGAGTACTAATTATCACTTACTATATTAATGAGCTATCCCCAAAACAAAAGAATGGAAGAAATTGCAATCTAAAAAATCAAGCAAAAACACAAAAAATAAGCAAAAACCGATATGAAGTTTAACTGAACGTATTTTTGTACTCTAATGATAAGCATGCTGCTTGATAATTTACAATATTTGCAAGTAGATCCCTAAGTGGAACCATTGGGGTTGCTTCAAGGGGATTTAAAAATAGACAAATCCCGAAAGAGGTTTGTCCAATGCCACATAACCCAACTCACAAACCTCACCAACAACAAAGCTCCCTATAACAATAGAAAGATCTCTCAAATATAGACAAACATCATAAAATTTTACATCATGGGAGCGACTATTCCTCAAACCCAAAACCTGTATATGTACTAACCTACAGGTACAAGCCACAAATGGCAACCAAAAGGCACAAACGCCACACGTCTATACAAGACTTGGACACCGTGTCTAAGACGACAAATTATCGTGTCCAAAACACAACAAGATAGTTCCTACAAATATACAAACTGGGGGATCTCGCTCTCACTTCTGCCCTCCAAACTCAGCAAGTCTAGTTCATCCCCGGGTTGCTACCTCAGAGTCACGAGCCTCGAGCTCTCGTCCCCCTCTTTTTTACTCCTCTCAAGTCATCAAAGCTAGGTTCTAGAACTCTCGCTCCCGCTGAAATACGAAATAAAGGGTTCATAATCCAAGCAATCTTTGTCATTTGATAAACAAAAATGTAAGAGTATATCTGCGTACCTTTGTCTTCTGCCAGAAACCAAGTCAACTGCTAAAGCTCGGAGACAGTTGGTGACGCACCACATGTAACACCTTGTATTTTATAATTATTTTTATTCAAAAATTTATTTATTAAATTAATTAATTTTCAAATTTTATTATTTAGTTCTTATTTAACACTTACAATCTGTATTTTGATTATTGTTCATTTTTATCTAATTTTGGATGGGTTAAAATGTCCGTACACAATTTAACTATTTTAATTTTATAACTACTTTTCTTATATGAACTCTTCAAATGTTTTAATTATACAAAACCTAATTTTTAATCAGATTATCCATCTTGTAAGCTAAAGGACCAAAAGCACACTTAAATTCCATTGAATACCCTAACCTTGCAATCAGATTGGTCAATAGTTTTGTTACGTGACCTGTGTGCGCCGTGATACTCTTCTCTTCTCTTTTCATTCTTATAATCTTTTTCTCTTCCAAACTCAAAGATAAATTATATATTTATAATCCTGACTCTTACCTCTACAATATACTTTATTCGTAATATTTTTATGTGACACGTTTGTATGGAGATTAGACCGGCCTTTAGGGTTTCTATATTTGATGGGTAAAGAAGAAAAATTAGAAGAAGATGTCTTTCTTTTCGGCGTTTTGGAGGAGGATTCGCTTAATACTATATTTATTGCATCATAAAGGTAACTAGTATTTTCCTTTAATTGTGTTAATATAAAGTGAATTATTTACATGATATAATGATTGATTATATGATTAATTGATTGTGTGGTTATTTATGCTTATGAAGCACATGTACAGTTGCATTTAATGTTCATATTGTTATTCTATTTTCAATTATTCACTTGGTGTACGAACCCTAGCATCGTTGGTGATAGCGCGGCCGTAGGTTAGCTGGGTCGAGGGTTTCGGTCTCCTCCTTGTGAGGGAGGCTAGGGTTTTCTTCTTTTTGAAGTATTAAGGTTTTGGTTTGCAACGTTAATGTTATAGTGTATTAGACTATAACATTCTACGTACGCTACTATTGCTATACTCAAGTGAAATATAACTTATTAAGTGTCGTTTAATCAACAAAACACTTTTCTTGTGAGATCGACCCCTACTTATATTACACATACAATTAGTTTGAGTTTGTAGTGGATAAAAATACAAATTTGGAGACTCACGAAAAGTCTAGCCAATGATTACTGACTGTTGTTATAGATTTTTATTAATACAGCCTCGTAATCATGATTAGGAGATCACCTAATTACTCACGGCTGATTGTCGAGCCCCCATTCTCAGGCTGACTTGGATGTTGCATGTCTGGATGCTTGGGATGGAGAGACTTGTGGCAAGATAAATAAATTGTTTAGGAAGTTAATCAAATTTGATAATACTAATTATGAATTAGTTTAGATTTGGATTTTGGTTTCAGTCCAAATTGGTCATGTGTTTCCGCCACCTTGACCCTATTTCATCTGTATACTCTCATTAATTGTTTGTTATTATAATATTTCTCTTGTTCTATAATCTGTGTTGTTACACCACAAGTCCGTGTGCCACGTTGGAGTCACCTACAATCATTTGTTATATATTATTTCATTCATATGGAATAAATAAAGAAAATTAAAACAGGGACTTGTCCTCAGGACAGAGTGTCGCTACCCGTCTCGGCCAACCTCCGTCTCAGCCTCAATGAAAGACGGAAGCTCCGTGGAAGCTAGCTCTCCTGACGGTGCAGTGTATAGCACCGTCTCAAGGAAAGATGAGGGCTCCTTTCCTTCGCGATACTCGACCTTCTACGATCAAAACATGAATTTCTAAAATTTCCTCTAAATAATTTTAAACAAAAGAAAGGCAAAGGTAACAAAACCTTACGGTGACAGGCCAATAATAACTAATAAGTAATCCTTCGCTTCACAAAGGTCTTATAAGTCAAGTCTGGAAGAACTAAAGCGTCACATGTGACCTGGTCTAAGCCCTGAACGACCTCCTCACCCATAGGATCTATGAACATCGTTAGAGAAGGGTCGACTGCCACCACGAAAGTCTCCCTCGAGCAATAGCGGACCAGTCTCTCACCCAAGTATCAAACAGTCCCCATCGGGGTAAAGTAGAGATGTCGACATGCACTCCTCGGCCTCAGTCTGTCAGCTAGAAAACTAGGTGTGTGTACCTCTTCCAGGGCTCGGATCGAACTACATTAAGAAACCAAGCTTTGTTAGACATTTTTAAAAGAGAAATCGAAAGCAAGACGGGTAACGAAGAAGTGCTTGCGCCATCATTCTTTAGTCCATTCACCAGCTTATGGCAAATGTCGTACTGAGTTCTGACACCCTTCGACCAACAAAGGACTTAGTCTCCAACCATCGGGTACGTCCGAGCATGTACCTCCCTCTTGTGAGCGAAAGCTGGAAAGTAAGAGTAAAGGCATGCGTGCATTCGAATTAGTTAATCATTTAATCATTCAAAAATAAATTTAAAATCAAAGGAGAAAGAGAGATTATATATCTCCAAGATCAAGCTAGGTTCAACCGTCAGAGGGAGGTACCCTTCTTGATCAATTCGGGACGAGCATCTCCCTCATGTACATTGCCAACACCGCAAAGCCCGACGTGACGCAGTCAAACCGCCCTAGGTCACTTAAGTTGTTTAAGAAAGGGGGGAGCTTAGTCGACAACCTTTCTCCTTCGTCTCCAAAGTATGTGGCTCCTAAGAACGAACCACCACAACCAGAGACGGGCTCTTTACTCAGGAGAGTAACGAGGCACATCCACCTTGGTTCCTTCTAGGACCAATCAGACCTTCTTAGGTCTAGGCCTTCTTAGGTCCCGTACAAAGAAGTTCAATGGATACCTTCTTACACATGTGCATTGTCTAGGCCTTTCTTCATCTTACACAAGTGTCCTTCTAAATTGTCCTTGTGAAGAAAAAATTCAGAATTGTTAGCCCAATGGTCCGTGAACTTGGAGCATCAAAATGAGAGGATAGTCCTTTTATTTACTCACCCATTATTACTCTCTTTGCTCTACATCTCCTCACGTAATTAAAAGTTCTAACACTTTTAGGCAAGCTCATCTTTCACTTGCTGCAAACCTAAGCTAAATCTTGTACGGAGTATCATTTTTCTCTCTTCTTTTCTAACTCTTCTTTATTTATAATTACTTAATTAATTAAGTAGGTAAGCTATTACTAACTTGTTGTTATTTTTGTTCTTACTATGGAATTAGAGGAGGAAGAGGAGAAGCTTGTTGATTTGAGCATCTTTGATTACGTTCAAGGCCCGGAAAATCTTTAAGGTAACCTAACCTAATCCTTTTGCCTCGTAATTGTAGAATACTAGTAATTTATTTAGGAGGTGAATAAAAAAATCTTGGTAGGATAGGTTAGTCCAATTAATCCAATATATTTCCTTACTGTAATATCAAATTACTTGTTACATGTTACTTGATCACCATGGATATTCATTAAAACAGATTATTATGTGGAATATTGGCAATATGTTGCTTGTTATGTTAATAAGCTTATTTATTGTGTTATCACCTCACATGAAAAATATACCTTAGAATAAATTACTTATTATGTACTCATATGTTAAATCCACTATACAAAAATCAAAAGTTAGAAAATCATACGTGTATGTTAACTTTCATGAAAAGGGAAAAACTTTATTATTATGCCCGTGTTGTTTCATACCTGATATGGAGCTAAAATTTTAGTATGTTGTACCTACTGATTTTTAGGATTTTTAGGCGCTGACCTTGCATCGATACGATTTTTATTCTATTTTATAAAATTTCCGCAAGCCTGAATAATGTACAAAATTCTGTAAATTATATACTAACCCTAAAATCATAAAAAAAAAAAAATTACAGGAGTTCTTATATGTTAACTTGAATCTGCTGGTTATATTTTGTCGAAATTTAGATCTCTTTTCAAAAATAATTAAAACTCCATTTGTGGTTAAATTCGGGTTTAATGCTTTTGAATTATTAAATGAATTTGTTTTATTAAAATAATTTTTTTATGCAAGCATAGTTCAGCAAAGAGAACGTAAAAATAATTTTTAAGATTTCTCTTATAGAAATATTCACTTTTGGGTTGGAACTACTATAATTGGTTATTTAATACGTGTTGTAAAAGGTTTAATGAATCTTATTCTAAAAACTTGTTTTGAAGGAACCTTTTAATGATCTTGAAAAGTTTATAATAAGATTTAGCCATTTTTAAGAAAGTATTAAAAGTTTGGACTAACATGCCTTGAAAGCTTTTTTTAAAATTACTCATTTAATCTTTAAGTTTTGAGTAAATCAAGAATATAATATAAGGACCCATAGTTGAATATTAAATTCCAACTGAAGGACTTGTCTCTAGTCATGCCTTGACTAATTAAAATATTAGTTAAGCTATGCGTTTATGATGACCTTGGTTAACCATGGATTAATGCTTAATAATGAACTAGGAATAATGAAGTACATTTCTAAGGTATCCATTAAATAAAACGTTCCAAATCTCATATATGAAAACTTCTCGATTAATATTGGTACCTATGAAACTCTAATAAAGTTAATGCACTTCTGAGTCGGTATATGATTTATTTGATTACTTGGACTAAGGCATGCGGGAGTAAGTAAGTCTGGTATCTCTTCATTTGATATGATATCATTGCTGCCGGACATGTCACTTGAATGGACCTCTGAGTCGGTATGCTAATTCCGATTATCTTGGGAATGCCCCTTGAATGGGACCTCTGAGCCAAGTGCCGGTGTGTTGTTCATATGTCGGGATGGTACGCATATCAATATATTATCGTCTCTGTGAGTCATTCGTTCTGTGTGTTGGGTGCTACCTTGGTGCATTTTAGGGATCGACGTGATAGGAGATTGCTCATAGAGCTTATGTTATACGAGTATGGACAGTATATCCTGAAGCTGCGTGTGGAGAGATTGTCGTTAGGGAAGTAGTCGACCAACTGCCACTAAGGAGTTGCATGTTCCGAGGAGTTGTGGATCGGAGTGGGTATATGCACATAAATTGGCAGGAGTTTGATCAGCTTTACTACCTTCCAGATATCTCGACAATTATTATTATTTCACGGTTGCGATCGTGTGCAGACCTTGACAGTTGCGATTGTCGTGGTGCCTCAAAGATTTGGGCTTTGTCGATTCTTCCATGTTTTAATAAAGTCGCATCGCGGTAAGCACTGTGTGCAGTTGTTGATACGGATATAGCACCAATAACCTAAGGCTATAAGGAACCTTGAGTAAGCCCTTCCTACTACTGTCCGCGTGTAAACATAAAATACCATTGCTATTGCTAGCGCAGCAGGTTATAATAGAAAAGGGAATGCTACGATACATTAGTAAAAAACCGTCTCCGACTTTTGAATTGTCGAAAGAGCAGCTGATCTTGCACAAACCATTGAATGCTTAGATTCAAAACCAACGATGATACTTGAAGAAGCGTAAGTTTGCCTCGATCTTTTTTTCGACCTCCGCATGTTGATAGTAAGTAGGTCTCGTGCCCAAGTTCTATTGCAGAAGGGTAGGCTGAGTTGGCCCACGATGACCTCTGAGATCATCCATTAGCAGTCTGTTTTTTCCCACGATTCCGATTTTTAAACCAAATCAATTAGTTGTCCAATCCTATTTTAGCACTAAGGGTGAGATATAAACCTCCTAGTATCGGTATGATTGGCGGGATTGATTTTCCATTCGTAATCAAGGTGAGATGCAAGCCTTGAGTATGCGTGTGACATTAGTAGTCACGTCCCATGCTTGATTTTGAGTAAGACAAACGTTTTAAAATAAATGACTAGAAGTTTCACTCACATGACGTTTGCTTGGATTTATGGTATGTTGTCGTAATACGCTTGTTGAATAATGTCGTTATTCATTATGTAACATGACAATGTAAGTTGTTCACATAAACTAATGTGTTACTTCATGTACATATCACATGGTGTACATGTCAATATTGTAGTGTGAGTGGAGTCATATGTTTGACCGCCTAATTGCATTATTATAATTGCATTACTATTGTTATGCATGATTGAGGCCATTGATAGAGGACGTTAGGTTACTACCACTAAGTGAAACAGTTTTATTTTAATAATGTTTGAGGTGGCTTGGACCATGAAGACTAAGAATTAGGAAGGGGATTGTCGAGAGGATTCTTCATCTAATTTTCATCTTTTAAGGCAAGACTATCCCAATCCAACCTTGTTAATGTAACAAACTCTTATTACAGTCCAACCTTGTTTTGAAATGTAATTCAGTAACCAGACTTTATATTATGTTTTAACATCCAGTTTTATGAAGCAACTCATTCAGAGTTGTCGGTTTTAAATTTTACTGATTTTTATGACTTCATATTTATTCCGCATTTGTTAATTAACTCATTGGAGAAACTGGATTGTTACAGTCGTACCCTCCTAGCCTACGAGCCTCCTCCGAAGCCGCAAGGAATGCCCGAAATCATGCTAAAATCCTCCAAAGTAACCCCCGACTTTCCAAAGGGACATGTGGAACGTCTATCAAGCATGGCCCTAATCAAAGGCATATTGACCTGAAGCCTTTTATCTTGAATGGCGATCCAAACCGCCACTAAAGGCCCAAAATTCGATCCCCTGATCAAAGCCTTCTCCTCTGCCGACAAAAGTTTGTAGGTGTCCATTATCGTCGATAACCCGAGAACAACCTCAATTTCCCGGCTTTCTACAAAGAATAAGAAAGAAAAAGGGTTAGAATGAAATTTCAAAATTGAAAAAAAATTCACACAAATAAAAAGTGTAAAAAATAACTCTGAGTATTTACGACGCCCTCGTGAGCACATAAGGAGATATGGTGCTTGGTAGCCTATACAAGACGAGTTTCATCCCATATCTAGGAATTCATATTTCTATACATTTCTTTCAGTGAGACGGAAATTCGACAGAGGCTCGAAATGGCAAGAAAGGTCCAACGAAAGACGTCGGGTTGACCTCTGAGCAACGCCGCGAAAGGTTGTATTTATGTTTTCGGATGTTCAGTTTGTTTGATTATCTTTCATGCATGTGTACGTTAAGATTTGTGATTTTTATCTTGGGCATAGTTCGTACTTGTTTCATCAGGAATGCAAAGGCTTTGTAAGAGAAGGCTGCCAAGAAAGTTGCCAAGAAGGTTGCCAAGAAAGCTGTAAATACTGTTAAAAGCACAAATAAAAAATAAGAGTTTTCTTCCTCATCTTGTTGTAATCTTCCCTTGTGATATATGATAGCCTCGTCTTGAGTGATTAAACCTTGACTTCAAGCATGGGTTGTTACCGCTTTTTAATATTAAATTAATAAATGATGATTAAAACTTGTACTTAAATAATTGATATTGTGCATGTTGAAGATTGCATAATCTGCTATGTTTAATCATTATTGCTCCACAATTTTTTAAGCTATGTCTATGTTATTGCTTGTAAGTGTTAAGGATATTGAGATTGATTTTACCATTTAGGTCACGAGGACGGGATTGTTGGTTCTGGTAGGTGATGTTTTGGGTGGTGTTGTTGGGACGATAGATTGTCATTGTTATTGTAGTAGTTATAGGGTTGTGCCACATGGATAGGAGAAAAAATGGATGCTGCTAGGTTTGTTTTGTTGTGATTTCATGTTGAATCTGTTTTTTGTGGAGAGCTCCAAAGATCATACTGGTGTTTTGAGCTATCACAACATTAGTCATCGGTTGTCGGATTCGTAGTCTAATCCAGTAAAAACTTTGGAGACTATATCTTCTAGGTTCATGTGTTTTCCTAGTTGCACTAGTTGGTCAACACAAAATTTAATTGAATGCATGTATTCGGTTGTCGATTGGCCGGATTTTACTAGTGAATTGAGCTGGTCCTCGAGTTATAAGTAATTGCCATTTGCCACGAGACGGGGTGGCAAAGGTTTGGGCTAAAATGGTCCATGCCTCCTGGAAGGTTTTGGCTAAGATTATAAGTGCTGAAATGGCAGTGGATAGAATGTCAGCAAATGCTCCCAAGATGAGTTGAACTTGTCGATGTTATGCCATTGTTGATAGGATGTGTTGGGAATAGGTGTTTTGGTAGATTTGAGGGTAATAGTTTGTGGTGGTGGTGGGTTCAATCCATTAATGTAGGATAGAAATCTTGTCCTCGAAGAAGCGACTCAATTTGGAACTGCCATGATAGAAAAGTATCCGATTGTAGTTGGATATTATCAGCAAAGTTGATGCACATTAATGGTTTCGTAGGTTCAACATTGTTTGGGATAATGCTTTTTATTAACAGTCATTGTGAAGTTATTTTTGACTGAGGCTTGATTTGGAAGTGAGGATGCATCTTTCAAAAGCTTTAATGCCATGTAAATTTTAATGCTCTGAATTGATATTCCTTCAGGTTAGGATCCTCTACAGTTTATAAAAGAACTCCACATAGTGGAGTTTTCTAAATATGGTATTAGAGTCAATTCTCAGACTATTGTGTTTTAAACTCCAAGAACTCGACCAAAAAAAATTCTAGAAATCTCGACACAAGTGATTGGGTACAGTATACGTTTAGCTAAAAATAATACAGAGTGGTAACACGATGAATGTAACACCCCCATATTCTAAAGAGCCTTACAAGACATCTCTAGAACATGAGACTGCTACCATTTCGCTTGTCCGAGATAGTACATATCAAAACAAGCCATAAAGAAACAATACTTTATTTAATAAATAGTTTAACTCAAATACATAGTCTTAAACTAGACGGCATACCATCTAGAACAATAATACGAAATGACAAACATACTATAAAGTAAAGTAACATCTAGTGCATGACTCTAGTAGACTCCGCGGAAGCTAGACTCGATAGTGGAGATCCCCTTGACATCCCAGCGCAACTCAATAAACTACCTATTGATCACCTACTCCCCATTCCCCAATGGATCACCACAGTTTTGTAAACAGTAGAAGGGTCAGTAAATGCGTCTACCGATCAATGCACAAGAAAAGCACAAGGGATAGAAAAACCAGAGGCCCACCGCAGCGAACACCTCTGTAGGCTCAGGTTACCAGCCTGCCCTACAAACCACATATTGACCATGGACCGCAGCCACAGGCGTCGATGTTCCATCTCACCGCAGCGAGATAAACTCGGATCATTAAGGTGCACATCCCCCACGTGGCGGGATAACCACAGGACCGAACTCGAGGCGTGGCCTGTCTCCCAACAGGATCACTAATCACAAGTAACCAGAGTAACCATGATATTGACAACAACTCCGCAAACTCGAACTCCATTATCTCCAGCATCAATCAGAAACAGTAACATAAAGCATCTTATAACATCGATTAATAACACAATTACTAAATAGGGAAACCCTACCTTTTCGCAAATTCGCAGCAATTCACAATCATTCTATCAACAATCTTCTTTTATGAATCCCTTCCCCTAAACATGCAATTAACATAATCATTACTAACCCTTGTTTTCCTTTTGCCCAAATCAATTAGGGTTCTAACAATACATACAAATCACAAAGTGTAGATACATACCAATGCAATCAGCAAAGTGGCGATAGATCAGATCCGGCACAAGATGATTAAGGATGTTCTTGAGGAATTAGATAGAGTTTGAGAGAATACTAGGGTTTGCTTTGAGAAACGTACTGAGATTATAAATCCTAATTCTTCTTATAAATCCTTAATCAACTGTCCGACTAATCCTCCAGTTCCGTCGTACTCGATCAAGTACAATATGTACTCGGTCGAGTACAACTCACTCGGTCGAGTGCCAAACTCACTCGGTCGAGTACGTAAGAACAGAATACTGCTACAACCATCAGCCAATTCCACTCAGTCGAGTAGCCTCTACTCGGTCGAGTGCACAACCCACTCGGTCGAGTAAACCCTAATCGATCGAGTCCCCAATACATAAAAATACGGAGTATTACAATCTTCCCTCCTTAAGAACGAACTTTGTCCTCGAAGTTCACAACTCATACTCCTACCACAGAAACACCCATACTAACTATCAACACCAGACACAACACAACAACACATATGCTAACATAACCCTATGTCACAACAACACATAACAACACATATGATAAACATATGTCACAACACAACAACACCACGCAGACAATGACGCGAGGACTCTATCAATAACATATCAACTCGGAACAACCCACACCAAGTTCCCATCAACAAGTAAGACCAATAAGAAAGCAAAAGCCTTCCAAAACTAATACAAATTATTACATTTTTCCCTCCTTAAAAATGAACTTCGTCCCCGAAGTTCACACCCTCATTACCAAGAAGAAAAACCAAGCAGTCACAAGCCGTCACAATCCGATACAATATCATAACTCAAAAATTCCAACAATACATACAACGACAAAACATCTGAGCTAACACCGTCAAATGCCACCATCGAAATTTTCACATCCTACCAACATCACACTCACACAAGTACTCCCACTCTTTAACAACACCTACCAACACTCACCTGATTGTGGGTTATTAACAAGAAAGGGATATGGATTTTAGCTTGATAGTTGGTGGGATAATAAATGATAATGGGTTTAGACTTTAGACGTACATTTTATTTTGACTTTGGGTTTTGTTCCTATAAGTTCTATATATGGATATATGGCAAACAAATAAGATCGTGTCGGGTTTATGTTCGTGTCTCATGTTAAACGAGTCAATAACCTTGAATCTAAACCCGTCACAATTAATTTTGTTTCGTGTTTCGGGTCGATCCACTTACATGAATGGTTCATCAAGTCTCAACTCTAGCCCGTTAATTTAAAATAAGAATATTTACTTGGGAAACAAGTATAGGGATAACTTCTAATGAAAGCATCAACCTACACAATTAAATAGTATAACACCACAAATAATTTAAAAGGAGTGAAAATCTACTCATAAACGGATATTTTGGCATTAAGACAATTTTTTAATATTACCTTTTACAAAATTAGGTAGAACTAAATAAAATTAGCATATCACGATCACAAATTCGTCCTAGCATATGAACATGATTGTTAGACAAGTCAAGCTTTTTTTGTGAATGATAAATATTACACTGTAGACATACCGTGTTGCTGCTTTTTAATAGAATCGTTTTTGTGTTTAAGAAAAGAGAGGAAAATAGAAATATAAGAATTTGAATATTTAAATAGTTTAATTACCCGTGAAAATCACGGGACTTTTCGAGTTCTTTATTAATAGATGTTAAATAAAAATTTACTACTTTTTGTAGTGGCTTGATATTTAGAATTTTCTTTAGTGGTTTTTTTTTACTTTTCCATCCTCTTTCTATTATTTTCATTTAAATTTGATTTTGTAGCGAAATAATATCATTTTTGTTCGTCTAAATAATATTTTTGTTACTTTACACCTTTAAATGATTGTACTAGTTTTAAGCACGTGCACAAATTGCACGGTTTTGCTAATTTAACTTGTTATAAGAAATATTTGACTAAATACACAAGGTATCGATATAAAATTTCAATGATTGCTAAAATTTAAAACTCTAAATTATAACAATTAAAATCCATAAATAGTAGACAAAATCCAATGAAAGTACAAATTTTGACTTTTTGTATTTTGTAAATTAGGTTAGACATATTAGATATAGACTTATAATATGTGAGCTAAAATCTTCAAACACTTACTTGTGACATTAACAATCAAACTATAACCAAAATACAGTCTAATAATTTCGTATCACAAATAAATAAATTGAAAGAAAGTGAAACATATCCATGTACCATGTACACTAAATAATTAATGTTATTGTTTTCGTCTATAACTTTTTATATAATTTTCTTTGTATAAAGAAAATATATTAATAAATTTTTTTAATTTTTTTTATCTTTTTGAAACTTATTTTTTGTTGATTTAAAAAAATCTAACATTTTAATGTAATTTCCTAAATGATTTTTTTTCTTGGTGTATTTGAATCTTGTTATAATGATAACATTTTTATACTCACAGTTTTCTTCTTTTATATTTATGATTTTATCACTGGGGACATTATAATGTATAGTGTATTGTTCTTGATGTATGGTTTTTAATGTATGGTTTCAATTGTGTTCATGCTTAATGAAATACACAACCAAAGAAATTAAATAAATTCTCCTGTTAGAGCGTTGGTTCCTTCACCCAAAAAGAGTTTTGCAGCTCCTGAAAAAAAGGAACCAATACAATTGCACAAAATGTTTCTGCTTTTATATAATGTAGATTATAAAATTATTTAGTAGTATTAAATATAGTTATATATTTATATTTTGTATGTTTGAAAATAATAATACTTAAGAATTAAAATATTTTTCACTCATTTTCTCTTCAACGATGTAACGTTGAATAAAATAAGAACAATTTAAATGAGATGGTAATAGATAAAAACATCAATATGCATGCAACAGTCTCACTTAAAAAAAATCAAAATTATAAGATATTCCACTGTTTGGTATACAAAGTACAAATAAAATATAAATTTACCTTTTTCTAACCGACTTCATGAATAATATGAGAAAAGCTTTACTTACCTAAACTTGCTTTATTAATATATATATATATATATATAGAGAGAGAGAGTCAAGATCCGGTGCAAACGACCACTCGGTGCAAAAAGTGGAAACGACCATGATAAATCCCACTCGCATCACTTTCTCACAACCAAACTCCATTTATATAGTTTCCCTAAATCATATCCCTTCCTACCTTTACATCATCAGCCCACCACCCAAATTGCCTCATCACTGTTCATCACCTATCATCGTCACTTACTTGTCCGACGCAACTCCATCATCACCATTACATATCATCTCAACTTAATCCATGTTGTCTCCATCGGCGACGATGGCCAACAACTCCGTCAAATTGTCGCGTGATATCAGAGTAGCTCCATCATCACCATCACCAATCAACCGTCGTCGTCGTCGCTTCTAATTCATCGGAACACTTTGAAACATCGACGAACCTGGTGCTAGGCCTTTGATCTACAACTCCGGTGAGATCTTTGGTTATTTTCGTGGTGCACAACATGGGTATAAGTAATGTCGTCGGCGCCGTTGGAGGTTAACGGTGCACTCAGTATCCTACTTGCATGATCGCCGGCATGAGTGACGCCAGTATGGTGACGGTGGTGGGTGTTGTTCAGGGATGTGTGGTAGTGGTGCAATGGTTATGCGTGATATTTGTAGTGTTGATTTGGGGATTTTTAAATTTGGGGTTGTTATTATATACGTGTATTTAGGTAGTATATTTGTGTACCTAGAATAATATTTTGTGTAACTAGAATAATATTTAATGTACCTATATAATTCGTATTTCAGTATACCGGCAATAGTTTGAAATGTGTGATATTTGGTAAAACAAATGTACCTAGAATAGAAAAAAGTGTACCTACGACCTTAAAAAATGTACATAGAAATCTGGTAAAAGTGTGTACCTACAGTAGAAAAAAGTGTATATAGAATTCTCGTAAAATGCGTACCTATGATAATAAAAAGTGTATGTGAGATTTGTTAAAGAGAAAAAAAATGGTGTATCTATCATATATATCAATGTACATATAGGTCGTTTCCACTTTTTCCACCGAGTGGTCGTTTCCACCGGATCCTAAATCTATATATATATATATATATATATATATATATATATATGTTCTTATGAGTCCACCATTTTTGTTGAGTCCATGAGTCCTCATCCTAGCCATTGGATGAGGGAGATGGATGGATGAGATTGTAGAGACAAAAACACACTTAACACTAATCATTTACCTATGCACTAATTAATTAACTTTCTCTCTCTAGCCTTTAGTTAATCACTTTTGAGCACTTTTAAATTTCTGAGATTTGTGAGTGTAACTTCAGCCCATATTTGTGTAACTTCAAACTAAAATGTGATTTCGACTATATAAATTTGAATTTATGAAACTTCAAGACAAGTTTATGTGATTTTAGACTTTTTATGAGTGTAACTTCAGTCATTACGAGTGTCACTCCAACCATTATTTATGTAACTTCAAACTAAAATGTGATTTCGACTACATAAATTTGAATTTATGAAACTTCAAGACAAGTTTATGTGATTTTAGCCTTTTTATGAGTGTAACTTCAGTCACTACGAGTGTAACTTCAACCATTATTTGTGTAACTTCAAGCTAAAATGTGATTTCGACTAAATAAATTTGAATTTATGTAACTTTAAGAAAATTTTATGTGATTTTAGCCTTTTCTGATTATAACTTCAACCATTATTTGTGTTACTTCAAACTAAAATATGATTTCGACGGTACAAATTTGAATTTTTGTAACTTTAGACAATTTATATGATTTGAACCTTTTTATGAGTGTCACTCCAGTCTTTACAAGTGTAACTTCAAACCGTATTTGTGTAACTTTAATTTTAAGCATATGTATGTAACTTTAAAACATGTTTAGGTAACTTTAGCCATTTGAAAATTTTAATTTAAATTGATTTAACTTTAAGGCATATTTTGGTAACTTTAGTCCTTACTAATATAACTTCAGTTCTTAATTGTACAACTTCAAGCATAACTTCAATCTCTTAATAGTATCACTTCAGTATCTTAATAGTGTAACTTCAGTCTTTAAAAGTGTAACTTCAGTCCTTAAAAGTGTAACTTCAATTTTTAATAATGTAATTTTAAGACATGTTATCTTTAGTCATTATTAGTTTTTAATATTAATTTTTCATTCACAACCTACTTTATTAAACTCACTCTAATTTATCTACCTTTATCAACACCTACAATTCACCCATTTTAACTGAACTACTTTATTTGTGTTCCCAGTTCCCACACATTTTTTTTAAGATGCTAAAAAGTTTGTTCAATAAAAATAGGACATCTTGCAAAAAAAAGCAAGATCCACAGAAGGTGAGAGAGGTTCTCTGCACACCCAAACCCATACAAGGTCCCAACAAGCTTGGGTGTTCGCACAAAAGAACATGGTGTTTTAGCAGAATATCTGAGACAGATCTTGAAGTCGGATCCTACATCAAGAACGAATACCACGCTCAGAAATCTGGTCAAGGGTATTGACTAGAGATGTCATTCGGGGTCGGTTGTGGGTCGGGTCAAAGCAGATCACGTTATACAGGGTTTGTGAAGTGGTTCATGTTGCGTCAATGGCAGTTCCAGTGACAAGCTAGGTCGGGTTGATAATTTATTTTATAATTAAATATTAAAACAATTTAGAGAGTATCTATTTCAGTTGAGCTTAAAAATTTAAGATAAATATTAATTTGGTCTTATTTGGACGAAATTAACAAATTTACTATGGGGTCAAAACCGGGTTGAGTTAATATCAGGTTACATATCTTTTTGGGTCGATCAAGGTCGGGTTCAGATTGGACAAATAAGATAGTTTTCAGACTCAGTAGACCTGTCAAATTCCGACCCGACCCGAAAACTCGACCCAACCCGTTTTCTAGGGTCAAGACCCAAAAATTTCGACCCGGTGACCCGTTTGACCCGAAGCCGAAATGACCCGTTATTTTAGGGTCAAAACCCGACCCGACCTAGTCGACCCGTTGGGTCAAAAAGAAATCAAGAATTTCATTAAAATATTAATGTTTATATATTATATTTGAAAAAATGGTCAATAAAATATTATTTTTAGTACTAAAAAATTACAAACACGATTAAAAAATCAGTTTTATAAAATTTTAATAATATTTAATAATAAAATAATTATTAAAAACAATTTATTTTAATAATTACGTCAATATAATTCATGTAAACATTAATTATGATTAAAATATTAATTTTAAATACGTTTTGCATATATTAAAATTATATTTTCGATAAAAAAAATCGGGAGAAAAAAGGCGTTAGAGACTATTTCTTGACCCGTATTCTGACCCTAACCCGACCGGTAACCCGTACGACCCGACCCGTATTTGACCCGACCCGTATTCGACCCGACCCATATGACCCGACCCGGGACCCGACCCGCCTGACAGGTCTAGTTTTCAGTTATCGGTTTGACCGAGGGGTTGGCTAGGTTATGGTTCACACAATTTCTGGGTTCTATAGGGTTGGATTTCGGCCAATTTGGGTCATGGGTCATCTTTCGTCAGCTCTAGGATTGAATCCATGCAACAATCTTCAGGGCACTCAAAAATAGTAGTCATAGGGAGCTATCTCAACTATTAAGATAGCTTTCCAGGGAGGGAGTTACAAAGCATCAGAAATTCTCATTTTGTGACGAGTCACAAACTTATGTGACAAAAAAAGTAACTAATTTATGATAATAACTAAGAATTTGAGGCAGGTTACTTAACATAAGTGGTCTCGTTCCATCACAATATGGTGGCACGTCATAAGAGAGACCAACTGAAACCGCATTAACCTTGAATGCAAATGTAAGGCATAGATATTAGACCTAGGAATAATTGCTGCATTATGAAAAGAAGAACAACACAATAAAGTGTACGCAAGCCCCGAAATCTCACATCATGTGTTCTGAGGAATACAAATTCAAAGTTCTAAGTAATTCTCACGGTCATACAGCTACTGTCTGCATACTAATTGATTAGCTTAACGCGATAAACGAACCATCTAGTCAAACAAAGTGAATCCCATGTCATCGTCACTCTCCTCCTGTACTTCCTCCTGCAAAGGATGACAAGAAAACCGATATTAAAACCACAACGCTACCGGACAGAGCAAGTTGAAACATATTCAAGCTGATACTATTGAGGAATCACAGATTGCAAGTTGCAAAACATATACAATCAATCTCATAAAATATTACAAACATAAACATATGTATACCTTCTTCTCTTCCTTCTTTTCCTCAGCAGCAGGAGCAGCAGCGCCACCACCTCCGCCAACAGCAGCGACAGCAGCCCCTCCACCACCGGCACCGACGTTCAAAATGAGGTCCTCAACATTTTTCTTCTCAAGAAGCTTGGCAAACAAACTTGGCCAGTATGATTCAATAGTGATGTTTGCAGCCTTGACCAAATCTGTAATCTTATCAGCCTGTTCACCAAATCAGGAATACGCAAGTTTGTTTAATTAGTTCGCATGCCACAGTCCCATGATTCATAAAAGTCCACAAAATGAAGTGAACATCAAACTAGCTAAATATTTACTCGTACATTACAATTTACTAGCTAATACTCCGTATAACAAAAACAAAATAACCAAGATATAATAGCGCAGTAACCACTTAGCAAATAGAATAAAGGGAGCTTCAAATATCAAACATGTGACATGACAATACCATATGAAAGTTAACTACGAGCTACTGCATACTGCAGTAATTAACAAATATATGACTGCTTAATACATACTCCATCCGTCTCATTCATTTGTTTCTATATTATCTGTAGAGCTCCATCAATGAGTTCCACTATGATAATTCACTGGTCCGATGCAGCAATTTATAAGAATATAAAAAAAAAACTCCACGAACAAATAGAGTAATGGTACAACAGCAGCACTGCCTACACGCGAATCTGTTTCCGAGGTCGAGCGGTCTCAATTTATTTGACTACAGATCGGTAGGAATGCTAGCGTGAACGAAATCGGAAAATTTTCGCTTTAAAACAAGTTATCGGAGTGAGGGTCGAACACTGTAAACCCAAATAACATTCAAATTCAATCACTACCAACACACCAACAAGCACAAATTTCAAACATAACATTCGCATTCAATTACAAAGCAACTACACTTATGTGATTTAATCAATTGAAAATAAAACAAAAAGAATAAATCCGTACAAATCTCCACAGTAGATCATAATAAAAGATTTCTACTTGCGTATAACAATGATAAAAACGATCTAAATATCAGAAACTCCAAATCCAAAACAAAAATATGAATAAACAACTAAATCAAACAATAAACAATAAGATAATTAAAATCTGCAAAATTAAAAGAAAGAAGGAAAGAAGAATTACAGTGATGGCGATATCATCATCGTATAGAGCAAGAGCGGCGTAAGTGCAAGCAAGCTCAGAGATCGACATTATTATTTTTCACAAACTGCAAATTCAAGAAAAATAATTCAATCAATTGAAATAATTATTATAATTAAATGAACAAATAGAAAAATCAAGAGCGAATATTGATAGAGAGGTACGTGAATTAGGGTTTGCTGATAATACCTTTTTCGCGCGGCTGCGAAGATGGGAGAGATTTTATCGATTAGGGTTTCAGGAAAGTTGGTGTCTTGCGTGTTTATATAGTGTGATTATTTCTTATTTCTTTTAAGAAAAGGTTTAGTTTTCTGTGTTTGGGTCGTTTTAGATGATAAGGAGGCCCATTTTAGCCTGCCAGTTTTGTTGGGTCGTTTTGATCTTTTGAGTTTTAATGAGGATGTATGTAACTAGTTTTAGGCCCGTGCGAAATATGCCCGACTATTTTTATTCTACTACGTAACATATGATATATGTTAATACGAATAGAATTAGGGCGTAACATTTTATATAAATATAATAATAATAATAATAATAATAATAATAAGAGTTGATAGGTCGAGGATGATTATGAAGAGTTGGAAGACTTGCTGCAGTCCCAAGCAGTAGGGAGGTTTTAGAATTAAGGAACTCCTCTCTTGGGAAAAAGCAGTGATTTCTAAGTGGATTTGGAAGCTGGATATTCAAGAACACTCTTTGTGGAGGGATTGGAACTCAACTTATAACCTTAAAGGATCCTCCATATGGGACACTTCACGAGCTGCTCGTCATTCAGATAGCTGGAGGTCAATTCTAAGAGTGAAGCATGATCTGGTTGAGCTTGCTGGTCATATCCCTGCTGCTAAAAGGATTCTGAATAGTTGTGTTTCTAAAGGTAAGTTTCTTACTGCTATTATGTATGACATTATCAGGCCAAAATATCCAACACGCTACTGGGCTAGAGTGGTATGGACTGCCCCAATTCTACCAAGAATTAGCTTCATCGGTGCATTGGCTATGCAAAGGAAACTCTGTACTGTGGACAACCTTATAGAGCGGGGTTTCCAGATGGTTAACCGTTGTTGTTTGTGTAAGATGGCTGCTGAAACTCATTCTCACCTTTTCTTTAAATGTCAATATACAAACTGGATTTGGAGAGCCATTCAAGCTTGGGCAGGAATTTCTGGTAGATCTGATGCTCTCTGGAAGGAAGCTTGTTGGCTTTCAGCTCGAGGTAGAAGAAGACACTAGAAATCAGGCTATTATGCCAGTTGTTTATGTGCTTCAATTTATGTAATTTGGCGAGAACGCAACTCTAGAATTTTTGCTAGTTTAGAGAAAGAGGCGGTAACTATCCTTTTGCAAATTAAGTATTTTGTTCGGATTAAGGGTTTTGACCAATTTAGTCACCTTGATATGAGTTAATTGATGGTTGTTTTTGTAATAGGTAATTATAGGACTCTCTTTTGTAAGATTATTCCTCTTTTGTTCCTCGATTTGAGATGAATAAAAATGGGATGTACTTTCTTGCAAAAAAAATAATAATAAGAGAGAGAGAGCCTGAAAGAGAGAGAGGGCTTTCGTTGGGCAGCCTCCATTTCCCTGGCAGTCGGCGACCCTTTAACGTCGGCCACCTCAATACGCCGCATGTTTGTCGCACATAGCTTCACTAACGGTAGAGTATCAATATTCAAATTTCACTTGAATTTGATCTTCCTTCTAAATCCTGGGTGAAAATAATATTGACCGCAATATCTCTATCATTGTCGAGAAGATTCTCTCCCGCGTGTCTTTTTTTTCACTATTTTACTCTTAGTTTTTACCCTAGGGATATTTATAAAATAGCTCATAATGAGGCTAAACGGGTTGTTATATAATCTATTGTTTTCTTACTGCATTGTAAAAAAACATGTTATTCCAATTGTTGGAAATAGGGGATTTATACCTCTTGTGTGTTTTTTTCAATTGTCCCACATTGGTAGTGAGTGGTATACTTTATGTGTTTATATAACACTCTTTATCATACCATATCACTAGTGGTTAAGGGGGTCTTTTGTAGAGACTCTGCAAGGTGCTTAATTCAGCTCGCATACGCATACGTGCCCGTGCCCGAGCCCTGCCCGGTTCCGGATCCGAGATTTGGGATTTGGTAATCGCCTGCGGCGAGCTATGCTTCTTCAGGATTGACTGCTGCAGTTTAGAAGCACGTTTTATGCTTCCTGAACTGCTTCAGTCGGCTATAAATAAAGCCTATAACTTCAGTTTATATTCACAACAACAACACAAACTCTTTTCTTCTCTTCTCCTCCCTGCTTCTCTATAATTTTCTGCGTAAAGTACTACGATCTTTCCAGGCCTGTCAGTCTCGAGTGAGCGAGTCTGAAAGGTAGCAGTAGTGTAATCCTTGGGGAACTACCGGTCATTAGCCGATCGCCACCACGGTCGTACCGGAAATAGTTTTCAAGGCAGTGGCTACTTTCCACATCACTACTTACGTCGGTATTTCTAATCTCTAATTTTATTGTTACGGCATTTCACGCATTACACCAATGTTGTCAACTATATGTTGACGGGTAAAACTATGCCTCAACTGACGCGCTCACTAACCATGATCAATGATGGCATGGTACCAATCTACTTAGATGAAGTGCAAGCCAAGAAACTTTGCATCATATTCATAGTACCGCTATTCAATCCCCCCCCCCCCCCCCCCAATCAAGGTTTGTGCATGATTACTAGTTACGGGTAGAGATGGCAGAGGGTCCAAGATCCGACCCAGACCCGTCGGGTCGGACCCAAATGGGGCGGGTATGGGTCTTGTTTTCTCAGACCCAATGGGTATGGGTCGGGTATGAGTCCTCAAAAAATAATTCGGGTCCGGGTATGGGTCTGACTTACGAGACCCGGACCCGACCCGTAGACCCTTTATTTCCAAAATAAAATAAAATTGAAACTAACAACAACCGAAAATCCCTCATTCATACTCATACTTTAGTTGTTCAATGAACCCATAGTCTTTTCTCTCACTTCAAAACCACATAAACTTATGCAAAACTCAGAAGACCCACCAAACTTCCTTCATTATATTATTAAATTATTTCCTCAAAAAAAAAATAAAACCATTAATTAAACATTCAGCTCATACACATCAACTTATCAAGCTTGTATGAAGTTGACGAAAGTTTCATATATATCCAAGCTCAAAATGAAAACCTGAAGAGCAAAACTTATACTGTTGCTTTATTTTTTGATAGATAGATTCTTGTTGAAGATGATTTGTTGCCTCAAAGCTGCTGGTTGTTGCTTCATTCTTTGATTTTCCATTAACTAGGTTTAGATTTGGATTAAATTGTCATAATTAAGTAAGAAATCGGGTGATTTGACGAATTAGGGTTGGTAAATATTGGCAATTGGGGATTTTATGGACTTTTGAATATTAAAGTTCAGACCCGCGGGTAGACCTGGACCCGACCCGTACCCATTGGGTCCGGGTATGGGTCTACTGATTTTGGACCCTTCCGGAAATGGGTCGGGTATGGGTCCAAGGTTTGTATTTCGGGTCCGGGTCCGGGTCTAGGTGGACCCAACCCAGACCCGACCCGTTGTCATTCCTAGTTACGGGAATCATAATACAAATATTGCCACTTCACTAAAGTTTCTTCCTATGTTCTATTCTAATTCCATAATTTACATGTTTTATAGTGTTAGAACAGTAAACGGGTCGGGCTACACCCAAATGGAGGAGAGATAGACTACTTAATAATACAAGGCAAGTTCCATTCTAAAACTAATTGACAGTAAGAGTAGTAGCCCCTTGGTTATAAAGTGGTACAATCTCCAATAATGTGGGACACTCACATGTGGGATTATATTCCAACACGCCCCCTAACATGTGAGTTCCTTTCGAAACACAGGGGGAAACCATGGTAGCGCACCGACGTGGAAATTAACGAATTCTCATAGAGGCCCTCCACCGGTGGCATAAGGTGAAATTATATATATCAACACATAGTAACATTTTCACAAAGATAACAAATCAACTAGTTTAATAGATACCCGGAGGGACTAAAATTCCCTTCCGCTCACATATATTAAGCATAATGGTATAATTCCAATAGCGAGTAATATATAGAATCAACATCTTTTTTACCATGTCAATGTTCAACAATCGAAAAAGGTCCGTATGAGATGTTTTTTGTGTAACCCTAAATGACACGGCAACAAATAGCAGGGTTATTATTTGAGGCATAATCATCCTAAAAACTTCTGTAACAAAAATTGGGACAAAAACGGATCGAAAGTCAATCCAACTATTCTAACCCGGATGCAATGGCATGTCGATTTTAATATTTGTCAAGTAATGTAGCAATTGGTCTTGCTTCAAACGAGTCTCCCCGTCTAAAACAAGAATTTGTGATGATGTTGTAACTTGGTGGTTGTTTTACTCCTTTATAGGCTTATAGACAAAGTTTTAAGCCAACATTTTGATTTGTTAGCAGTTATATAGATGATGTATCATGTATACACTGTAGCCATGTTATTTATGCTTTGGATTCTTACTTTTACCTTTTTCTCCCTTTGTTTCACCAGAAACCTCATTGTCCTGTATGGTTGGAATGTTGGATCCTATGAGTATACGACCATAATAACATGATTTATACTTGCATGCTCAACTTTTAGATCACATGAAAAAAGGATCAAACTTCCTACCACCTTTAATTGAAGTTCCCTTGGATGCCACTACACAGTCTACAGGTATATTTTCTTAAACACAAATTCTCATTTGCGACGAGCATATCCGTGACAAGCTTATGACGAGTCAAATACAACTCATGTGAATAGATAAGACAAAAGAAAAGTGTCTAGAAAGTAGCATTATGTTTTGTTTTATCTACCCACATGGATAATACATTAATACTTGACTCGTCACAAGCTTGTGACGGATATGATCGTCACAATAGAAACTTGTCGTTTCTTAAAAGAGGGTATATTATCTAAGTCAACATAAGTGTTATATTGTTTAGGAAAAGCACGAACTAATACAGCGGGTTCGACGAAAAAAAATTACATGTTCGACATATTCTTCATTCTTGCTTAGTTAAATTACTAATTATAGTTCGATTTTGATTTTAAAGCAAAGATGGGGATGAAATTAGTGTATATATTAATAATAAAATGGTGAGATTAAAGCAATAGACATCTTTTCATATCTATAGCCCTTGCTAATTCTATCCAAAAGTAACAATCATGATTAATCAACAATAATAGGGACCAAAAGAATTACAAGATAGTACTTAACATTGGACAAAGGCATCCAAACCTTCCCTTTTTTTCTTGTTACTTCTTTTTTTGTTGCTTAGAATAAACAAATACAACAGGTGAGTGTCTAAATGACCCCACATTAATTGGTTTACCTTGACCTATATAAGGCTAAGGGGTTCGAACCATGACCCCCTCCCAATCCAGACCTATATAGGCCAACAAATCATCGGTTCAAAAGTCATAAAACCGGACTTTTGAACCGAATATTAAAAATGCAGGCTACTATGAACATGAATATGCCTCATGAGATGCTTCATGCATCTAAGACATAAAGAGTGTATCTAAAGGTTTGAAACCATGACCAATATTTGGTTTCTACCTCATGAAAAATATGCTTGATTAATGAAAAAAAACAAAGAATTTCCCCTTCCCCTTCCCCTTCCTAATGCTAACTAATGACTCCTAATTAGCTATTAACTAACCTATAAATAAGATTGATCGCTGTTGATTACGACACTTAACCCGTCACTGAATCTTGATGATGATTGTATATGCCAATGTGCTAAGTTGTTGAATTTTGCTCAGAGGTTACTCCAGTAGAGACTTGAGAAGGACCTGACAATGTGCCAGCCATAACCCCTACTGTTGTTGCTGTCACTCCTGCAACATTTGGTTACCACAGATTTGTTTGTTAATTATTTTTTGAGCTTAATAAAACCATTTTAACAAAACATATTTGCAAACAAAAAAATTAAAATAAAAAGATTTACGACGTGCTATAATTTATCACTATATATTCTTGATGTGGAACTTACTATTTTTAGCATAGATACTTACGTAAGTCAGGTTTACACAAGTATGTGACAAACAAATCTTACGCTAATTCACTCGAATATCCCTATAAAATCATTTCTAGTAAGTATATAAAAGTGTCTTTAATAATCCGTATAAAACAATTTTATAGAAGACTTTAGAATAGAATAATCATGATTTATGATTTTTATTATCACCCATTCTTAAAGAGGCCTCTACTCAAAGAAGGTATGCATCAGCATGGGGTCGGATATATACAACATTGTTCCTCCCATACCAGACACTTCATAAGTAATCCCGAATAGTCCATATTATAAAATTACACACTTAGAAACGTCGCCTTTTTACATCACTCGGTGAAAAAGGACCAATTTATATTGAATATTCACAAATTTAAATAAAAACTATTTTATGATGAGAAGAACAATATAGAGGCAGAAAATAAGAAAGAATAGCTGAAGACGGGCAAAATGTGGCTAGTTTAATGACAAATGTTACTAGTCACATTTCTACATTTGTCGTTAAACTGGTCACACTTAGCCTGTCTTCAGCTGAAGACGGAATTAGTCCGTCTTGAATGAGAATTTGGCAAGGAAGAGTAGAGTAGCATAAGAATAAAGAGAACCTGTGGTAGTACTAGACATTGACATAGTTGAGGTAGGAAGAGATAAGATTGGAGTGGAGGCCAAATGTTGTTGGGGTAAAAAAGGGTATTGTTGTACCATATGAGGATACTGAAACCCAAAGCCATGGCCTTGGCTACTTTGAGCATATGGCCCATAATATGGGTAATGGTTGTGAAAGTACCCTGTTGCCCCTGTTGCTCCTCCTCCTCCTCCTCCTCCTCCACCTCCACTTGTTTGATAGTATGGTGAAATTTGTTGACCATATGCTCCATAATAATTCTGTGTCAAAAATTTGTATTACAATTCCATTATTCTAGTACAATTTGTCCATATATATATATATATATATATATATATATATATATATATATATATATATACTCACATAATTAAATGTGTTTCATGCACTTACCATTTGGTACATTGTGTCATGTGATGGGTACCCGGTATATCTGCAAATATACAATAAGATGCATAACAAATTTGAGAAAGAAGTTAAAATTATACGAGTAGATAACGTTCCAACTCTGGTCATAGGTACAGGCACCAACGATCTTAATCGTTAAAGACATTAACATAAAACTCTGGTCATAGGTACCGGCACCAACGACGATCTTAATCCTGCGTTTTACCTGAAACGACTAAGAAGTTATAGATTATAACATGAGATAGTCTCACGATAACAAATCCATATTTTGAAAGAATTAGGAGGTCCACATTATCACAAATTTTCATCTGTGATGGGCATATCCGTCACAAGCAACTGCCACATTATTCAATTCATGAACTTGTCTTTCAAGACATAAATAATTGAAAAGAAATCTATCCAAAATGAGGTTAGTTTAAAAATTAATATATTTGCTTAGTAAAAGTGAGTTACTAGCATCAAGGCCACTACTTGAATCTCCAGCAATAGCATCCAAAGTGTACAGCAACATTTTGCTAGCCAGGTATTATGTGGTCAAAGACAGTGAGTTGTATCATTTGACCAGAGTTAAAAAAAAGTGGGCATGTTATTTTATTGGCCAAAATGGGTTAATGGTAGAAACAGTAAAAATCATTTATCCTATCTTTTTCTCAATAATAACGAATTTCCACACTCTAATCTAAAATTAGAGTTGGTCTTGATTTGGGTTAAGCCCCATAAATAGTAAGTGGGGCAAGTGGGAATCCATCCACTTGCCTCACTTGCTCTTTTGTGAGAGGACTTTACCTATCTGAAACAATAAGACGGGCCGCCTAATTTGCAATAAGGATTTTGCGTTAAAATTTAACTAAAATATACCATGTAGCTAAATTTAGGGCAGTGATAATGTCACTCAAAAATCTCTCGTGCCACTAAATTTTGGGAGTACATGATTAAACTCATGTAAATACATGAGTTCGCAAAAGCGAGTGACATATGAAATTTTTGAGTGGCGTCATTAATCCCCTAAATTTACATTAAAACTTTAAACAAACATGATCATTATTATGATTAACTTGAGTGATGTGATCAAGAATTTGCTTACCCATAAGGTGAGTAAGGAAATGGAGGTTGATTAGATGGCTGGTGAAAGTATGAAGATGAACCAGGATAAGTTGGTGCAGTCATTAATCCTGGTGATGGTCTATATCTGCCTCTTGTAGCCACTGTTTTAAGAAATATCATAAATACATATTTAAATCACTAATCATGTAATTAGTTCACATTATAAACTTATCAAAGTTGTAATCTTTAAACAATGTAGTCTAGTGACTATAGTGGTAGTATACTATGAATAATGTAGTGATTGGTCTAACACAATACAAAACGTCTTCTTGTAACGGACATATTCGTCACAAGCTTGCGGCGGGTCAATACTACCCATCTGAATAGATAAAAACAAAACAGAATGCTACTTTTTAGGCACTCTGCTATTTGACCCGTCAGCAAGCTTACGACGGATAACGGATATGCCCGTCACAAAATAGAATTTGTGAACATAATATATATCAAAGTTTATGTAAAAATGACATGTGGTCCATACTCCAAATTATACAATGCTCTTTATGGAGCTCTTGAAGTTATGATTTGCAATGATAACGGTCAAATTCAACTACCCAAAAACCCACCAAACCCAAAAAAATAAATAACATAAAAAAAAATGATAATAAGTTGAGAGAATGAAGAGTGTGTGAGAGAGAAAGTTAGTTAGAGAGAGAAAGAAAGAAGACCATGTTGTGGAGTTGGTGGTTGGTTTTTCTGAACACCAAATGATGCAAGATTGCAGTTTGCTCTTCTTCCATCTATCACTGGTGTTGGGTTTTGACATGCCCTAAATGCTGCTTCTGGCTCCTTAAATGTCACCTAATTTCACCAATTAACAATATTAGTATATGTAGATCACGTGATAATAACTTGCAATTACAAAAGACGATAACCGTCTTAATTCCAGTACCACCCTCTCACATACACGTATTTATATAACATGAGAAACATGTACGAGTAAGGGTGATACTGAAACTCGATACCAGTACCAAAAAGATTGGAACTTTAAGCAAAAAAAGGTTGAAGAAGCTTACAAAGCCATAGCCTTTAGATCTTCCAGTAGTCTTATCAGTGATTACAACAGCTTCTAAGATCTCACCAAATTGTTCAAAGTATTTTTTCATGGTATCTCTTTGAGTTTCCCAAGCCAAACCACCTACAAATAACTTTGTATATGTTGTGTCACTCATATGGAATTGCCTTGGTTGAGACATCAAAAATATAATTATTATAAAATAAAAGACTAAAGATCACTAATTTTAAAAATTTAGAAAAAACCCAAATCAAAATTATGACCCAGAAATTAATTTCTATAATAAAAAAAATTGTTTTTCCTTAAAAGTTGACAACTTTTTTTGTAAAACGAACCCTATATTCTACAACAAAGATGATATAGTTAAGGAGAAAATCCTTAGTGTTTTTTTAGGGTGAAAATTAAGGGGAGTAGGGAAAAAAAGGGAAAGTAAAAATTTTGGGAATTTGAAGAAAATATATTATATATAAAGAAAAAGATGGTATGATGAGGAGAGAGAAAGAAGGAGGGAAGGCACACTAGTTGTTGGAGATAATGCGTAGCTGGAAATAAAATTGAAAACCGTGGGGGGAAGAGAGAAGACAAGAAAGCTGCTAGTGGGAACTCACAACTAATATGGGTAGTAAAAGTGAGAGAAGGTATTGTGGATTATCCAATTACATTCTTTCATGTCAAAAAGTTAGTTTCTTAGTGGGATTCTATTCTTGATTCTTGAGATTTTGAGTTCGATTACTTTTCAACTATGTAGCACGGATACTCCTCCTAACTAGGGATGACAACGGGTCGGGTATGGGTCGGGTCCAGTCAGACCCGGACCTGGACCCGTGATATTAACCTTGGACCCATACCCGACCCAAACCCGCACGGGTCTAAAATTAGGAGACCCATACCCAGACCCAATGGGTACGGGTCGGGTCCGGGTCTACCCACGGGTCAGACTTTCAGCCATTTCAATACTCAGTAGATACATAATATTAAGAATTGGAAAAAAAATTGATGTTACCATGACAATAAGACTTTAATTCCTCCATATTCTCTACTAATAAATCCTATTTATAGAACAAATTGATTGAGAAGGATAAACAAGAGGTATAAATTTGATTTTGTTCACAAATAAATCTACAAGAATCCAATACGGAACCCTAAGAACCAACATCCTACTTGAAAGGTGTCGCCGGTGGCCGTCGTGGTTGGTCATTGTTCGTGGTGAAATGGTTGTCGTCTGTGTTTGTCGTCAGTAGGGAAGTGGTGGCTGGTTAGAGGAAGGTTTATTGCTTTGTGGGTTTAAGAAATGTGGGAAAGAGAAAGATGCTGCAACTTTATTTCAACTTTGGGTTTTGTTTTCATTTTAGTTTGCCTACATTTGTAACAATTTAACTACTTTTAGATAGATTTTAGCTTATAAAAATTATTGTTTTTTTAATTAGAGGGTCTACGGGTTGGGTCCGGGTCTCGTTACTAAGACCCATACCCGGATCCGATTTTTCTCTCAGGGACCCATACCCGACCCATACCCATTGGGTCTGTAAAATTGAGGCCCATATCCGACCCATAAGGGTCCGACCCGACGGGTCTGGGTCGGGTCTAAGACCCACTGCCATCCCTACTCCTAACTAGTCGTCCCGTGTCGGACACCGTGTCGGACACACGGACACCTATAAATAAGGAATGAGAGGTTGAAAGACTAAAAAAGGTTGATTAGGAGATGAGTTGGGTGAGAAATGATAATAAATTATATTCAAAGTCAAATTTTACCTTCAATTATTTACATTTAAGATCAAATACCAATATAAAAATAAAATCCTACATTATTTATAACTATAAAATATATATTTTATTAAATTTAAATGCCGTGTCCCGTGTCCTAAATTTCACGAGATGCCGTATCACGTGTCCGTGTCGTGTCCGTGTCGTGTCCGTGTCCGTTTTCGTGCTACCTAGCTTTTCACTAGAGATGGCTAAATGGGAGGGTCAATTCGGCCTCGCCCGCCAGGTGGTTTGTTTTGGCCGGCCAGTAACCCGGCCTGATTAGTAAACAGGGTGGACCTCGGTTCTTTTTTTCTACCAAAGTGAGTTTTCGGCACAAAAAGTAAACTTTAGTAGTTGACATATGTTGAAAGGGAAATTTAAGAGACTTATCCATAATCTAAATGTGGCCACGGGGCTGGGCCGGACAGGACCAACCCGTGCATGTGGTAATCTCTAACACAATTGAAGTTTTGTGTCATTTTGAGGTCCACCTGCGTGGGTCGGCCCTAGACCTGGCAAAAGCAACCCGACCCGAATGACCCAACCCGTGACCCGAAATTGACCCGAACTACAACACTCAAATGTGACCCGAAACCCGATTGGACCCGACCCTACCCGAACATGACCCGATTTTTCTTGACCCGTAACTGACCCGACCCGAAAATAACCCGATTCAAAACCACTCAACCCGAAAATGACCCGACAAAACAGAACTTTAATTGAACTAAAACGACTTAAAATGGCCTTTTGTCTCTTGTTCTTTGACCCGGAATTGACCCAGCCCGAAATAACCCGACCTGGTTGACCCGAAACATACCCGACAACAAACCCGAAACAAACCCGAAACCCGAAATGACCCGACCTGACCCGAATTAACCCGAAATCAGCGAGAGACCCGAACTAGCCTGACCCGAACCCGACCCGATTGACCCGTTTGCCAGGTCTAGTCGGCCCTGCCTGACCTGCATCTCGAGTCTACGTGTTCCATACACGGCTGAACCGTCCCTTGTACTGTCCGAATCGGGTCAAGGCCCAAGAAAATTGACTCGGTCCACCATTTGACCCTTAAATCGGTATGGCCGGCTAGGGGTGTGCAAAATCCGGCCCGACTGGCTAGACTTATCGTGAGTCTCCAAATTAGTATTTTTAACTACTACAAACGCAAACTAATAGTAAGTGTAAGTAGAGATCAATCTGACAAGGAAGGTGTTTTATTTATTAAATGTGTGCAAAAGCAAGTAACTAAATGGGGGTTTTGATATCTTGATGTTCTAAGTTTACTAAAACAAAAATGAAATGAAATATAAAGACAATATAAATAATTGAAAATGTAGAACAAATATGAGGATGATTCTTGGACCAAGTAATTTCCACCAATAAGTTATGAATTGATCATTGACTCTTCTACTCTATTTCAATATTGAATACTTTGCTATGAAGTTATTGACTTCTAATTCCACTTATGAATGATTATTAGTTACAAGCGTAGACAAATATTCCTTACAATATCGTCAACTCAGTCAAGCGCTCAATTGTATCGAGATTTTAGATTAAAGCGATAGAATTTAGCAAAGATAAACGAATGAAGAAAACAAGCGTTGCTTCACTTTGGTTCATGCAAATTTAGTCCTTTATAACTCAACGATGATGAAAAGCATACGAATTTATGAATTATAATTGCTACAAAGGAATAAATAAACAAACAAAAGATTCATTCATCTAATTTAGCAATGGTTAATTAACTAATGACAACTAGTTGATCATTCTAGGTGCATAATTAACAAACCAACAATAATGCAAACTAAATTTGATACTCTAATAATGAAATAGAAATAGAATAAGAGTCTTACAATTCAAACTAACTTGGCTTCAAAAACTTGTTCCAAGATGTAGAACTTAGCCTTCCATACAAAATAACTAAAACAAACTAGAAATTGAAAGTATTTTCTATGTATTATGATGATTAAAAGATGGAAGAAGATGTGTCTAACTTGATCAACACCACCTCATTTTATAGGTCTTCAAAGAGCATCTTCATAAAGCCAATTAAAGCCTCATAAAATGTGAGCATAATTGCCGAATTAAAAAAGAATTAGAAGAGCCGTCGAAATCCAATGTTGAGCCACGCCCCGCGGCTTTTTGCCGCGCCACGCGGCTAGTGAAACAGCCACTTTTGCCGCGCCACGCGGCTTTCTTGTGTGATGCATCCTCTTCTTCACTTGCTTCCGCGCTTTGACCTTCATCTTTGGGCATTAACTTGTCTTTAATCTACAATATTTTAACTCTTATTAACCCATTATTTGCCATGAATTTAGTCTAAGACATAAGTGTAAAAATGTCCAAGTCACTTCCCAAACTCGGAATGCGATTCTCGAACATGATACCTACACATTAAACCGAAATTGCGTAGAAACACATCCTAACAATGCAACTACTACCAAAATGCATTAATGAGCTAAAATAACTATAAATAACATATATCAAGGCTAAAGTAGCAAAGAATTGGGTTAGTAAAGACGGTATATAACCGTCACATCACCGACCCGGTAATATGGACCGGTCCACTCCTGAATGCACCAGGAATTAATAATTTAGGTATGATCTCCGGTCCATCATTTTTTAAGATTATGGTTTTCGGTCTTGACCAGGACCGGTTTTTCCCGGTCCGGACCAGTGTTATTATTATTTGATTTTGTTTTCCTTAAAATTTTATTTAATCCTGTTCAATGGGCCGGAATTTTTTGGACCGGAATTTAAAAAGATGCGCATAATGCAAATTACCGTCCAACCGTTTTGTTCCGGCCCGGCCTTGAACCAAAATTTTCTCGGTTTTATCCTGGACCGAAATTTTTGTTATCCGGTCCCTCTCTCGAATTTTTATCAATTCTGGTTCCAGTCCGGTCCGATTTTGACCGGTTCATGGCCCTACGGTTGGCAAGCTTGCCCAACCCCAAATGCCGGTTCAGGGTCCAATTTGGTGAACCCGGCCCACTTCCGGGTCGGCCCGACCATGCTTGAACCCGGCCTCGTGGTCACCTCTAGATTATGTATAAATCTCGTAAATTTCCCCTTCTAACTTATATGTCAACTACTCAAAGTTTACTTTTTGTGCATGAAACTCACTATGGGTAGTGTTTCGCAAAGAAATAGAATTAAAGGGTGTGAGTTTGCAAGAAATGAAAAGTAAGGTAGTGTTTCCCAAGTTGTCCATTTTAAAAGGTAGTGTTTCGCAATTGATCCAATTATTATTGTTGTCTTTATGATTAGATGGAAATTAGAGTAAATATTTTGGTGTATTTTCATATTCAGTATACCATGTTATCGTACATTTAATTTGTGATCGAGTGAGAATTATGAAAGATAGAATTATGATCGAGAAGATGGCAATTTAGAAGAATTTTTTTTGAAGAAAATTAAAAAGACTTGATGTTAAATCTATTAAATTTGATTCAACTTGACCTTTTCGTCAACGCCAAGACTCGCAAGTTTATCTGTAGCCCGACAAAACCAAAATTAAATGAGTTATAAGTTTATATATTAGGTGTATAGTTAGACAAGTCAAAAGTTGACCCAACCCCATCCGTTTCCGAAGTCAAAATAGTTTTTTTTTATATACAACCTAAAAATAACTTGTTTTTTTAGAGAAAATATGTAGGTATATTAGGGATTTATTAGCTAAAAGAGAGTTCAAGGTATCCAAACAAATCTTAGTTAAATCACAAATTCTTGTTTAAAACAGGGTGACCCGCCTTGTTGCTTCAGACGGGTCAAGCTTCCTCACAAAAGAGCAAGTAGGGCAAGCAAGTGGGGGGTGGGGGGGGGGGGGGGGGGGTATCCATTATCCCCTCACTGGCCTTACTTGCTCTTTAGTGAGGGGCTTGACCCGTATGAAACAATAAGATGGGTCGCCCCGTCTGAAGTAAAACCTTCTGTAGTTAAATAACCTTGCTTGCTTTGGAGATTTGCTATAAAGGTAGAGACTTCTCTATTTAATCTTAGTTGACATGTGAATTCGATATGACTTGAGAGTTGTGGCATTGTACATGTCGATTGTATGATGTATGATGATGATTGATTGTTGATAATGCATTGTGTGACATTGTTGGCTTGAGATTGTGATATGAGTTCTTAATGTTGACCATATCGGTACAGGTAGTCGGATACCTTGTGGCGTCGTCGTACGCGAAGGGCTGTCTAGAACGCTTCTAGTGGGCCCGCTTTTAGAAGGACGTGCACATTCAATGGTCCGGGGAGTGATCGAGAACCACATGATGACTTGTGATTTGTAGCGATCATCAGGATGACTTCTGATGTGTTGCGAGCACCCTTTGGGTTGTGATTGAGATTGATTCAATTGATGGTGTAGGATTGATTGATGTTGTTGTGCGTATGTAGGATCATGTAGGCATTGTCACTCGTGTTTTTCTATGCATTACATACCGATTTCTACTCTACTTTGGTTGAGGAGTGTTGTCTCTTGTATAAATCCTTTAAAAAATGTCTAACGTGATCCACTTGACAATGTTTGGTCTTGTGGTGAGTATACTAGTATTTCATGTAAAGCATGCGGAGCTCGTTGACGTTTATGCTTAAGGTGGGGCTTGGGAGACCGACGTATTCCCTTAGTGCCAAGTCGTGTTTTTGGTATGTCTAGCTAACGCCTTTAAACTTTCGCTTGACTAGTGATTATTGAGTTTTGGATTTGAAAATTTGTACCTATAGATTTTATTATTTGATTTGGTTTGTCATAGATAACTTAAGTTATGCTATTTAAATGTTTTTTTATTGCCTCTTTTGATGTCCGACTTTAAGAAACCAGAGGCTGACATCTCAGGTGAATGAGGGTGTTACAAAGTGGTATCATAACGACGATTTTGGAACCTAAAACTCAATGAACCTAATTGAATGTAGGAGTGTCTAATAAAATGGGCAACCCCTCTACTTGTCCAGGAGCCTTTAGTAAGACCTTCCCAGACAAGGTGGGGTGCTACATACCATATCGGTTTCACGAGGCAGTACACATATCACGTCGACAATCCTAAAACGATTTAAATTACTTTATTAAATCAAACATCAATTATAATCGTGATTTGTGAACTCAGTAAAAAAAAATTAAATACAACTCAAAGGTGGACTCTCCAAAAATCAATACAAGAACTAAAGACTCGATGGTGATACGTCATTACCCGATACCAAATTCCAAAGGCAAGCCACAATCATGCCAAATCACTTGCTAAGCGACTACTCACTATTCGCCGGAAATATCAAATGGATCGCGGTAGATTCACAACATACAACAGTTAGTGCACAATTAACATAAATAATCATAAACAAAAGAACAATACGTCAACATCATAGTAGCATGCATCTCGAGCCACACCACCATTAACTCTTTTATTAACTAGCTCTAACTATTAAACAACGTTAGCAATCCAAATCAAGGTTTAATCCAATAGTAGCAATAATGAAAAAGAATTTGATAAGGAATAAATAGCACATACAGTCCAGTTACACTTAGATATACAGTATGTTAATTGTTTCTAAGTATCAATATTAATGAATCTCGTTCAATATTAATCCCTAATTGTTACTAATGCAAAGTTAATCAATAAATCCTATTAAATTAACAATATAATACTAACAATAAAACAATGAAATGAATAACTACTTGGCCACCTAGCAATCATAAAACAATATTCATAATATCAAGAACAAAGCAATTAACAATAGTAATCAAGATAAATATTAGAACGTTCAAACTCACTATTGAATAATAAGAGCTTCAATGTCTTGAACCAAGAAGACATGAATTATTTCCTCATAGTCTTGATAATAATATTAAGATTTTTCTAAATATTGCATAAGTGTATCTTTCTAAAAGTTAACAACTAAGCTTACATAGTTCTGATGTAATTAACAAAACTAGGGAAGATATTAATAACAACAATCGGAACAAACCGAGTAAAAGGAAATAACAAGCCGTACGTGAATTATAAGTCACACACGACTCGAATGTATTTTTACACCTTGTGTGTAGCTCCAATGCGCAGGAAAGATTATGAAAAGTAGCGACACGACTCGCATGTAGATCAGGTGTTACTATTCTGATAAATTCTCTTTGTTGATTGCTCGACCTTGGGTTGAATGTAGGCTGAGCCTAGCTTCTTCTTCCTAACTTATAACTTCCAATCCCCATCTTTACTCAATTGATATCAAGTTCCAAGCTATGTTCCTCGGATTTATAGTCGACAATGATTTCACACTCAAACTCCATCTATTGTCCAACTGCGAATGTCATCGACAATTACTCAAATTATCACAATAATACAACTTTTCAGCTCATTAAATCTACCAAATCGAGCCTTTAAACCTATAATAAAACCGTCTCATGACTTTTCTTCTGTAATTCACTACTCTGTGTGACGAATATTTCTTTACGTTGTTTATTGGGTGTCTCCCTCATTCTTGTAAGTTTTTGTGCACAACTTGTTTTTTTCTTTTTACACTTCTAATTTCTTCAAACAATCGTTCTCATTTCTTAAAACATGATTCTTTTAAAAAAAATCCACTTCCTCTACTATTTTACCTAGATATATTTACCCGACTACTAGTTAGTTAATAAGA
Organism: Heliosperma pusillum; assembly: GCA_022085475.1. Lineage (NCBI taxonomy): Eukaryota > Viridiplantae > Streptophyta > Magnoliopsida > Caryophyllales > Caryophyllaceae > Heliosperma > Heliosperma pusillum. Next base: position 95,812 of record JAIUZE010000703.1, read on the forward strand.
GTAGACAGAAAGTCAGAAACTAGGGTGATAGCGATAAATCTTGCAAATGTACATATTTCATGAAAGTTAGGTAGCATGGTTCGTTCTTCTGCTTTGCTGTAGTCAACCATCTCCGTGCATCAGTCTTCTATATATCTGACATTTGTAACATTTGTTAGCTGGAATTTGCCTTCTCTACTTCTCTCTTTTTCCATACCAACTGTACAAATCAACCAACCTATGTAGTGCATTCATCATTTGTTCCTTTTAATCCTTTTAACTTTTATCGGTTCCTTACTGAAAATGGGCACTATCCGTCACAAGCTGAATACGAACATTGTCCTTCTCACAATATGCAAGTGGAGAAGGCAAATGGAGGACAAATGAAATCCCCACTTACCCCACTAGCATATTGTGAGAGGGGTACTAATGTACTATCCGTTTTGAACTTGTGACGGATAATACCCGTTTTCAACTAAAATTGGTGAAGTTTTATAATGGCACCAACATTTATTTCCAATATACATAGATGCCACTTTTATCTGATGTTCCAGACAGAAGATATAATAATTTTGTAAGATTGATAGCACGAAATTAATTTGTCCCCTGTTTAATAAGTCCATCTATGCTAGTTTCAAGAAAACAATTCTAGATGTTTTCATTAATTTGGTAGGCATATGTATCTGAACCCTGTTAATTGAATCGTTTAAACTTAAAATGGATTAGGTTATGAAATATCTAATAGATATTATATGGATGTCCATATAGTATCATATGTCTAGGAGATATCCTGCTACCTAAATACAATGTATCCTCTACTATATATACCCCTTGTGTAACAACCCGAAAAGTACCCGATTTTTCTAGTAAAAATATTTACTAACACTTTTCAGTAGAACTTAAGTTTTTAAAATAGGAATTTTTGTTCCGGGTCTTATTTTGAAATTCCGCGTTCGTATTTGGAATTTTTGAGGGATTCCATGAAAAGACCGTTTTTAGTCATCTTTGACTTTTCTTGACTTTTAAGTCGTCTTTGACTTTCCTTGACTTTTTAAAAGCCGTCATCGACTTTTCTTGACTTTTAAGTCGTCATAAACTTTTTCTTGACTTTTAAGTCATCTTCGACTTTTCTTGACTTTTCAGTCAACTTTGACTTCCGTTGACTTTTCCCGACTCGCCTCGTAATTTTAAAGATCGAAATTATATTTGAAAAATAATAAATTTAATTTATTTTTATTATGATTTATTTGAATTTATCATAATTTAATATAATTATTTTGAATTTATTCGGAATTTAAAGAATAACTTTTACGGTTTTAACCGAACGTCATTTAACTATTCCCGACTCATCGTAAATCCCGAACAAAATCGAAACTCGACTTTGGCATGAGTCACACGCCCATGTCATCGTTTTCCACTCACTTGAGATATTTTAATTGTTTCGATTAAACTAATACAAATATCTAAGATATTTGTAGCTTTATCGATCCGTCCGTTTAAATTACGCAAATCGCTCAAAATCAGACCCGATTCCTACCCATTTCACACGCCCCATGTCACCTATTTTCCACTCATATTAGATCTTTTAATTAATATGATTAAACTAATAAAAATATCTAAGATATTTGTTACTTTATCGGTCTGTCAACTTAAATTCCGCAATCGCTTGAAAACAGACCCGTTTTCTTTTCATTTCTCACGTCTCTTTTCTCTCCTCTCTTAAGCTTGATATTTTCTTTCTTTTCCTTATAATAACATAATAGCTTGATATTAGTTCAATTAACTTAATCGCTAATTATATTTAATCGATTACCGTAATATAATTATTAAACGCGAATCAATTCCGTAACAACAATTTCAAAACCCGACATCCACTTTTGCCTATAACTACACGGCTCATCCACTCTTCCTACTCACAAACAACTTTTCATTTTTCCACAAATCAAATTAAGATCAAAATATCACTTTCTTTAATCGTTCTTGAGCGTTCTTCGCGTTCTTCATCCGTTCTTCATCGTTCTTGAGCAAAACCTTCATAAAACCTTCATTTCTTAATTAAATCCGTCCTAACTTATATTTCTAGGATCTCCTCTTCGCTCCCCATCTTCCAGTACGTTTTATTTTAAATTCCGACAAAATCGTTTTCAACACTTTAATTATGGAAAATCAAGTTTTAAGTTCTAATAATGTTTTCTTGTCATTTCTTATAGGGGAAGATGTTGAAGACGAGTTTGGTGACTCGTATATTTTAGGAGAAGACTAGAAGACGGGTTTCTTATTTTCTTAGTTCTTATTATTTTGGTGCTACTTGATTTTAGCTAAGCTAAGGTAACAATTCCGTTTTACTCGACGAATTAATGTCACATAGGTTTTAGTTTTGTTCATGTTATGGTTATGTATGATTTTAGTTAGTAACTTAGCTTTAAGTTTTGTTTCTTTTGATTTTGGTTCATCTTTATTTTTTTGGTTCATCTTTTTATGATTTATGGATTTTTGTTAGTAATATGATAAGTAATGGTTATTATTGTGTTTTATGAATTTTTATGATTTTCCATAAAGTTATGATTCTTATGTTGTTTAGGAAATTTTAACAAGTTTAGTGTTCTTGAAGAATTTTGATGATTTTTAATAAGTTATGATTTTTATGTTGTTTAGGAAATTTTTAATATGTTTTGTGTTCTTGATGATTTTGGATGAATTATTGTTAATCATGATTTTTGTATGATGGTTGTTAAAATAGTTGTTTGATGATTAAAACATGTTGGAAATATTTAGAGTGTTGTTGTTTTGGTGAACCGGTTTTAGGAGGGAGGTGAACCGGACCAAACCAGACCGGTCCAGGCCGGTTCAGACCCGGTCTGGGTTGGTCAAGGTGGGTCCGGGTTTTGGTCTTTGGGTTGTGTCGATGTTTGATTGTTTAATTGTTGTTTTGACGGGTTTTAAATATGTTAAAGCATGCGGGAATTATTAGGAAACGGTTTTAATGAAAGTTGTAAAAATCTGCCATTTTCAGCCAAAACAGCCGTGGGGCCCAAATCAGGCCCATGTGGGTCCGGCCCAATTCAGCCCGTGGGTCCCACCTTGGGACTCGTGTCGGACTTGTGATGGTTTTTGAGTTATTGTTATTTTATCGTGTTTTGTAATATTTAGCAAGTGAGAAATGTTAATAAGTAAAATATTTAATTAAAAGGTTTTTCATAAAATTATTATTTCTCACATGTTAGAAATTATAAGACGAGACCGTAGTTTAATTTAATATCCTTTTAGTCAAACGGGTTTTTGGGTATAATATGATAATTCACATGTTAGAAGTAGTAATAAAATAACATGTAATGAATATGTTGATTTTATGTCTATGTGATAAAGACTCTGCTTCTAGCCGGTTTGATCCAACGGGTTTGGTCAAACTAAGATCTAGTCAGCCCCGATTTGACTGATGACCCGTCGCGGGACTCGGGTCGGGGATTTGTCTTCAAGTAAAGTTGTATTTAATTATTGAATTAGCCTTAGTAGATATGAGGCGATATGTTATGTGTTTATTACTTATATGCAATTAGTCACATGATAGGATGTTTTCCTGTGACTGTTTTATTATATGGTTGGTGTCGTGTTGACTAAGTACCCATAGAGAATTATGAGTATATGGCGTCTTGACCATACTAATTCTAAATGAGTAGCTTGGACCATGACATTGATAGGCACGTACTATCTTTAACGAGCATATGGAGTTCACAGCTTGATAGCTTTTGTGTCCCGGCTTGGTGGGTTTATATCCAAGTCAGGGCATGGCTGCCTTATCCATTTTGGGACTGGAGCCAGCTTAAGTACTAGCCATCTCTGCTTAGGGGGTCGCCTAGTAGAGTTTCTCATAGACGGTTATGTCATGGGACGGGGAACGGAATAGCTGTTGTCGCTAGGTCTGATCAGTCTAGGACTAGGATGTTTTCCTACCTTGTGGTATAGCCTCGAGTTACAGAAGTCGACTATTGACTGGACTAAGAACTTATGCCTGTTTGTAGAAGTATTGGTCTTTCATGTATGTATGATTCTATGAGTTCTAGAAGGTGAGATGCAAGCCGGCTAGGATTGATAGAGTTTGGATTAACGGTTGTTAACTGATTCACATGATTACGTGTTGATTAGGGTTTGAGTGTATCAGGGCCATGTTACTTGGTAACCGCTGAGCCAGCATACCAGCTTCCCTACCTCGAGTTATATTTTATTATCGAATTCACATGATAGCTTTCATATGATAGGTTATATGTTAGTTAACTGTTTCATAACATGAAAACCATATCATATATGTTAAGGTTTTGTATTTTCTATATACATTGCTTTTATGTTTTTCATGTTTCATTAAACTCGACATTTCGTGGCTGGGAGAACTCGGAGTTACTCCCCACTGACTGTGGCTTCCGTGTTTATATTTAATGCGGTCGAACAGGTGGTGTTGCATATTTGGGGTACATGGACGAGCTAGCGAGCGAAGTTTTTACCTTGGACCTATATTCGGTTCATAGTTTGTATATTATTGTATACACTTTTATTTCCGTATTTATACGGGAGATATGTCTCCCGTCTTGTAGATTTATTTTGTATAATAGTATTTTCGTTTTGTAATGACCTTTTTATGTTATGACACCTTCGTTATGTATTATTATATTTCGTTTATGTATTTAAATAATTTTTTTTCTTTCCGCAAATTTGAGGGTGTCACAGTTGGTATCAGAGCATTTTTGCTCCCGACGCACGTTTGTGTACCCTTGTATAAATAACTTGACCTTAATAAAATAATAAACTTGTGAGATAGAAGGGTAGGATGGGTAGATTAGGATTTATGTTGTAGTCTATTTGTTTATGCTAATTGTTAGGAGTAACTTAATTTGTTTTGTTTCTTATGAAGACGGTTGGACCTCGGGTAGAAGAGATCGTTGTTACTGCCAACCAGGTCCCTCCTCATAAAGAAGACAATTGCCAAGGAGGCTATGCTTGGGTGGCTAGCCAGATTGCTAGGAGCAATATTACGCCTTATGTTGGAATATGTGTTACCTAGAAGGAGTATCCTCTACCGAAGATTTGAAGTTTTATAAGCCTAATTGAAGTGAATTTCTTCTTCATCTATGAATTCTCTCGTCCTTATTATATTATGCTCTCTTCCTTCCATCTAGGTGCTTCTTTCTCTTCCAACCTATTTACCTCTTGGAAATTACTCTAAATAGTTCCTTCATCTTACCATTGGTATCCTTACCTCCCTCTTGTAACATTTTATGGATGTCATAACCATCGGTTTGAGGTATATTATACTTAGTCGGAAGAACTTTGAATCTTGCGGAATATTAGTGTTTGTTAGAATGAACTTGTGATTTGAGGAAAATGTTATAGATCTAATTTCACCATATGGTGGTGAGAGTTGGTGTCCTTGAGGAAAGTGTGGTAAGGTATGTTTGATGATTTTAAGGCTTGAAGCTTGTCATGACTTGTGGGTAAATAGTTCATGATATCCGAAGGTGTAAAGTCGAATGAGTTGGCTATTACTTCTTAACTTATTGGTAATTTAGTCTTTTGGAATTAGAAAGTTTAGTATTGGTTTGAAAATCATGCTTATAATATGTCTATTTTGGAGTAAATAAGAAGTTTCGAATATGGTGCCTAACCATCCTATTAAGCTAGTTTATGTATAGATGATTATAAGGATTTGAGGATAACCTTTGGATGAAACTCTCCTAGTGGTTTTAGATTATGAAAGCTTAAAATTGCAATATCATTTCTTTTTGAGGATCGAATTAAGCATAATGGTGGTTGGTTTTTGTGGTTAAGGATTTTAGGGGTTCTTTAAGTGTTACTTGGGAAATTGAAGTCTTTAAATGTTGGACCCTAAATGGAATAATTACCTTGGGGAAATTTTGGATTTGGATGACCAAACTTGAGGAATATTGTTATAAGTGAAAACCGATGTATTGAGAGTTTAGAAAAGATAAATAAATTGATTTACTGTTGCTTTGCCCTATGATTGGCAAAAGTTAAGTGAAATGAAAGTGGTGTGACTAATCTCTTTGAGGTTTCGGGATTCAACTTTTGAGGATGAGAGGGTTCATTGTAAATAATTTGGGGTAAGGAATTTTTGGAATAAACTGGATTTAAAAGGATTTCATAGTAAGTCCGTTACTTTGAGGTTGTTAGCAGTCTTGTTTCCTTAATTATAAATATTTTGATGGTGATTTCCAATAATAGTTTCGATGGACTTTAGAAGATTCGAATGGAATTTGAATAATTAGGAGTTCTTACTCGATGTGTCATGCTTATGAAATATTTAGGTAGGAATCGGAGGATGGAAAATGTTGAGAGTATATCACACTCTTTTGAGGATTAGTTTACTTGTACAGTTAGGGTTGTCAAGTTGCGATCGACATTCGAATTGTCATTTATGGAGGATAGTTTGGTGATTCATTCCTCTCTTTTCTCTCTTTCTATTCGATTTATTCTTTCGAATATTTCGTTCCTTCTATCAATTATCATCTCGTATTGATAGATTATTAGAAACTTTAGTTAGAAATTTTAGGTATAGATAGTAGTGTGATTACATTTACTATAGAATTTTTGAACTAATCGTTAGTAGAAATGTTTTATAATTTCAAGTATTTTACCGTCAAGAAGTGTTGAGACTTGTTATTGGAGACGTTCGATAACTGGTTTTCTCATTTATTGATGCGAAAATGTATCTTTTAAAGTCTTTGACTTGGGACGTCGATGTTCTTAACAGCTGACGAGAACTTTCCGTTCCATTGATAAGATCCTATATTTATATTACAAGTATATTTTTAACAGTTTTGAAATAGACCTACATATATGTTACGTTCCTTCTTCTAAGTTTCGAGGACGAAACTTTTTAAAAGGAGGGGTGATTGTAACAACCCGAAATATACCCGATTTTTCTAGTAAAAATATTTACTAACACTTTTCAGTAGAACTTAAGTTTTTAAAATAGAATTTATTGTTTCGAGTCGTATTTTGAAATTCCGCGTTCGTATTTGGAATTTCTGAGAGATTTCATGAAAAGACTGTTTTTAGTCATCTTTGACTTTTCTTGACTTTTAAGTCGTCTTTGACTTTTCCTTGACTTTTTAAAGTCGTCATTGACTTTTCTTGACTTTTAAGTCGTCCTAAACTTTTCTTGACTTTTAAGTCCTCTTCGACTTTTCTCGACTTTTCAGTCAACTTTGACTTCCGTTGACTTTTTCCCGACTCGCCTCATAAGTTTGAGGACCGAAATTTTATTTAAAAAAATAATATTTTTGATTTATTTTTATTTAGATTATTAAGATTTATCATAATTTAATATAATTATTTTGAATTTATTCGGAATTAAAGAATAACTTTTACGGTTTAATCCCGAGCGTCATTTAACTATTCCCGACTCATCGTAAAGCGCGAAACGAAACCGAAACTCGACTTTGGCAGAGTCACGCGCCCAGGTAATCGTTTTCCACTCACATTAGATATTTTATTCTTTTTGATTTAAACTAATAATAATATCTAGATATTTATTTATTTATCGATCTTACCGAAAATTACGCCAAATCGTTACAAAACTGACCCGATATCACCCATACCACACGGGTTTTCTTCCTCTCTTAGCCTTGATATTTTATTTCTTTTCATTATAATAACATAATATCTTGATATTTAATTCAATTAACTTAATATCTAATTAATTACGGTAATATAATTATTATACCGGGTCGATTCCATAACAACAATTTCAAACCCAACTCACTATTTTGCTCTATAAACTCACGGCTCACACAATCCACTTTACTCACAAACAACTTTTCATTTTTCAACAAATCAAATTAAGATCAAAATATCACTTTCTTTAATCGTTCTTGAGCGTTCTTCGCGTTCTTCATCAGTTCTTCATCGTTCTTGAGCAAAACCTTCATAAAACCTTCATTTCTTAATTAAATCCGTCCTAACTTATATTTCTAGGATCTCCTCTTTGCTCCCCATCTTCTAGTACGGTTTATTTTCAATTCCGTCAAAATCGTTTTCAACACTTTGATTATGGAAAATCAAAGTTTTAATTCTAATAATGTTTTTCTTGTCATTTCTTATAGGGGAAGACTTTGAAGACGAGTTTGGTGACTCGTATATTTTAGGAGAAGATTAGAAGACGGGTTTCTTATTTTCTTAGTTCTTATTATTTTGGTGCTACTTGATTTTAGATAGCTAAGGTAACAATTCCGATTTACTCGACGATAGATGTTACATACTTAGTAGCTTTGGTTATTTAGTTTTGGTTTCATTTTTTAGTTTTGTTCATATTATTATGATTTTGTGATTTTTAGTTAGTAACATGTTAAGTAGTAGTTATTATGGTGTTTTATGATTTTATCACATGTTGGTTGTTCTTGGTGAATTTGGATGATTCTTCATAATCATGATTGTTGTATGTTGGATGGTTAAATTGATTGTTTAAAAATGGATGTTGTTAATTAAAAACATGTTAGAATTAATTTGGAATTTAGGGTGGAATTTGTGGTGGTGGCCGGAATTTGTGGTGGTGGCCGGAATTGGTGGTGGTGGTGAACCGGACCAACCCAGCCGGTCCAGGCCGGTTCAGACCCGGTCTGGGCTGGTCCATGGTGGGTCCGGGTTTTGGTCCTTGGGTTGTGTCGATGTTTGATTGTTTAATTGTTGTTTTGACGGGTTTTAATTATGATAAGCATGCGGGAAATAATTAGAAACGGTTTTTATTAAAATTATCAAAACAGCCCATTAAGCCCAAATCAGGCCGTGAGGCCCAAATCAGGCCCATGTGGGTCCGGCCCAATTCAGCCCGTAGGTCCCACCTTGGGACTCGTGTCGGTTTTTGAGTTATCGTCATTTTTATCGTGTTTTGTAATATTTAGCAAGTGGGAAATATTAATAAGTAAAATATTTAATTACAAAGGTTTTCATAAAATTATTATTTCTCACATGTTAGAAATTATAATACGAGATTAGTTTACGTTGAAATCATTTAAGTCAAGCGGGTTTTGGGTATAATATGATAATTCACATGTTAGAAGTAGTAATAAAATAACATGTAATGAATATGTTGATTTTATGTCTATGTGATAAAGCCTCTGCTTCTAGCCGGTTTGATCCAACGGGTTTGGTCAAACTAAGATCTAGTCAGCCCCGATTTGACAGATGACCCGTCGCGGGACTCGGGTCGGGGATTTGTCTTCAAGTATGGTTGTATTTAATTAATGAATTAGCCTTAGTAGATATGAGGCGATATGATATTTGATTATTATTTATATGCACTTAGTCACATGATAGGATGTTTTTCCCGTGACTGTTTTGATTATATGGTTGGTGTCGTGTTGACTAAGTACCCATAGAGAATTACGATTATATGGCATGTTAAGTCGTATCTTGGCCATGTTTTAAAGGTAACCGCTGAGTTAAGATATTAGTTTGGTTCGGCCATGGTAATTCTAAATGAGTATCTTGGACCATGACATTGATAGGTCCGTACTGTCTTTAACGAGTATATAGTTCATGGTTAATAGCTTTTGTGTCTCGGCTTTGTGGGTTTATATCCAAGTCAGGGCATGGTTACCTAATCCACTTTGGGGATGGAGCCAGCTTAAGTACTAGCCATCTCTGCTTAGGGGGTCGACTAGTAGAGTTTCTTGTGTACTTCTGGTCACGAGACGGGGAATGGAATAGCTGTTGTCGCTAGGTCTGATCAGTCTAGGACTAGGATGTTTTCCTACCTTGTGGTATAGACTCGAGTTACAGAAGTCGACTATTGACTGTCCTAAGAACTTGTGCCTGTTTCTAGACGTATTGGTCTTTCATGTTTGTATGATTCTATGAGTTCTAGAAGGTGAGATGCAAGCCGGCTAGGATTGATAGAGTTTGGATTACCGGTTGTTAACTGATTCACATGATTACGTGTTGATTAGGGTCGAGGGTATCACGGCCATGTTTCTGAGAGGAACCTCTGAGCTAGCATACCAGCTTCCCTACCTCGAGTTATAGTTTATTATCGGTTTCACATGATAGCTTTCACATGCTAGGTTATTTGTTAGTTATCTGTTTCATAACATGAAACGCATATCATATATGTTAAAGTTTTGTATTGTCCATATACATTGCTTTTATGTTATTCATGTTTTATTAAACTTGACATTTCGTGGCTGGGAGGACTCGGAGTTACTCCCCACTGACTGTGGCTTCCGTGTTTATATTTAATGCGGTCGAACAGGTGGTGATGCATACTTTGGGTACATTGACGAGCTAGCAAGCGAAGTATTTACCTTGGACCTATATTCGGTTCTTAGATTGTATATTATTATACACTCTTTTATTTCCGTATTTATACTGGAGATATGTCTCCCGTCTTGTATAATTTTTATGTATAATATTAATTTTCTTTTGTAATGAACCTTTTTATTTATGACACCCTTCGTTATGTATTTAAATTATTTTTTTTTCTTTCCGCAAATTTGAGGGTGTCACAGTTGGTATCATAGCATATTTGCTCCCGACGCACGTTTGTGTACCCTTGCATAAATAACTTGACCTTAATAAATAATAAACTTGTGAGATAGAAGGGTAGGATGGGTAGATTAGGATTTATGTTGTAGTCTATTTGTTTATGCTAATTGTTAGGAGTAACTTAATTTGTTTTGTTTCTTATGAAGACGGTTGGACCTCGTGTAGAAGAGATCGTTGTTACTGCCCACCAGGTCCCGCCTCATAAAGAAGACAATTGCCAAGGAGGCTATGCTTGGGTGGCTAGCCAAATTGCTAGGAGCAATATTACGCCTTATGGTGGAATATATGTTACCTAGAAGGAGTATCCTCTACCGAAGATTTGAAGATTTATAAAGCCTAATTGAAGTGAATTCTTTCTTCATCTGCGAATTCTCTCGTCCTTATAATATTATGCCCTCTTCTTTCTATCTAGGGGCTTCTTTCTCTTCCAACCTATTTACATTTTGGAAATTTCTCTTAATAGTTCCTCCATTATACCATGGGTATTCTTACCTTCCTCTTGTAACATTGGTATGGATGTCACCCCATTGGTATGCGGTATATTATTCTTAGTCGGAAGAACTTTGAATCTTGTGGAATATTAGTGTTTGTTAGAATGAACTTGTGATTTGAGGAAAATGGTATAGATCTAATTTCACCCTATGGTGGTGAGAGTTTGTATCCTTGAGGAAGGTGTGGTAAGGTATGTTTAATGATTTTAATGCTAGATACTTGTCATGAATTGTGTGTAAATAGTTCATGATATTCGATGGTGTAAAGTCGAATAAGTTGGCTATTACTTCTTAACTCATTGGTAATTTAGTCTTTTGGAATTAGAAGTTTAGTATTGGTTTGAATACCATGCTTATGATATGTCTATTTTAGAGTAAATAAGAAGTTTCGAATATGGTGCCTAACCATCCTATTAAGCTAGTTCCGTGTTTAGATGATTACAAGGATTTGAGGATAAACTTAGGATGAAATTCTCCTAGTGGTTTTAGATTATGAAAATTTGAAGTTGCAATATCATTTCTTTTTGAGGATCGAATTAAGCATAATGGGGGTTGATTGTTGTGGTTAAGGATTTTAGTGGCTCTTTAAGTGTTACTTGGTAATTGTGGTCTTTAAATGTTGGACTCTAACGGGAATAATTACCTTGTGGAATTTTGGATTTAGATGACCAAACTTGAGGAATATAGTCATAAGCGAAACCGATGTATTGAGAGTTTGGAAGAGATAAATAAATTGATTTACGGTTGCATTGCCTTATGTTTGGCAAAAGTTAAGTGAAATGAGATTTGTGTGACTAATCTCTTTGAGGTTTTGTGATTCAACTTTTGAGGATGAGAAGGGTCATGGTTAATAATTTAGGGTCATGAATTTTTGAAGAAATTAGATTAAAGGATTTCATAGTAAGTCCTTTACTTTGTGGTTATTAGCGGTCTTGTTTACCAAATTATAAATATTTTGATGGTGGTTTCCAATAAGAGTTTTGATGGAGTTAAGAAGATGTGAGTTCGTAATGAATCTTTTATGGGATTATTAGTTATGGAGTTTACCGTACCGATGGACCTTAGAAGATTCTAATGGAATTTGAATAATTGGGAGTTGTTACTCGATGTGTCATACTTATGAAATATTTTGGTAGGAATCGGATGATTGAAAATGTTGAGGATATAGTGCACTCTCTTCAGGATTAGATTTGGTTGCAGTTAGTAGTAGCGAGTTTCGATCGACATTGGAATTTTCATAGATGGAAGATAGTATGGTGGTAAATTTCCTTCTTTCTTCTTTCGTTCTATTCGATTTATTCTTTCGAATATTTCGTTCCTTCTATAGAATATCGTATTTATAGGTAGATTATTACTAGAAGCTTTAGTTAGAAATTTTAGGCATAGATAGTAGAGTTATTACCTTTATTATAAAAGTTTTGAACTAAAAACCTTTGGAAATGTTTTATGATTTCAAGTAGTTTACCGTCAAGGAGTGTTGAGACTTGTTATTGGAGACGTTCGATAACTAGTTTCCTCATTTATTGATGAGAAAATGTATCTTTTAAAGTCTTTGACTTGGGACGTCGATGTTCTTAACGGCCGACGAGAACCTTCCGTTCCATTGATAAGATCCTATATTTATATTACAAGTATATTTTTAACAGTTTTTGAAATGGACCTACATATACGTTACTTTCCTTCTTCTAAGTTTCGAGGACGAAACTTTTTAAAAGGAGGGGTGATTGTAACAACCCGAAAAGTACCCAAGTTTTCTAGTAAAAATATTTAATAACACTTTTCAGTAGAACTTAAGTTTTTAAAATAGGAATTTTGTTCGGAGTCTTATTTTGAAATTCCGCGTTCGTATTTGGAATTTTTGAGGGATTCCATGAAAAGACCGTTTTTAGTCATCTTTGACTTTTCTTGACAAAAGTCGTCTTTGACTTTTCCTTGACTTTTTAAAGTCGTCATTGACTTTTTCTTGACTTTTAAGTCGTCATAAACTTTTCTTGACTTTTCAGTCATCTTCGACTTTTCTCGACTTTTCAGTCAACTTTGACTTCCGTTGACTTTTCCCGACTCGTCTCATAAGTATGAAGACCGAAATTTTATTTAAAAAAATAATATTTTTGATTTATTTTTATTTAGATTTATTAATATTTATCATAATTTAATATAATTATTTTGAATTTATTCGGAATTTAAAGAATAACGTTTACGGTTTTTAACCAAACGTCATTTAACTATTCCCGACGCATCGTAATGCGCGCAACAAAATCGAAACTCGACTTTGGCATGAGTCACACGCCCATGTCATCGTTTTCAACTCACATTAGATATTTTAATTCTTTTGATTAAACTAATAGGAATATCTTAGATATTTTCAGCTTTATCGATCCGTCAACGGAAATTACGCAAATCGTTTACAAAACTGACCCGACAGTCACCATATCACACGGTTTTTCCTATCTCTTTGACCTTGATATTTTCTTTCTTTTCATTACAATAACATAATATCTTGATATTTAATTCAATTAACTTTTACATATCTAAATTAATTACGGTAATATAATTATTATACCGGGTCAATTCCATAACAACAGTTTCAAACCCAACTCACTATTTTGCTCTATAAACTCACGGCTCACACACTCCACTTTACTTACAAACAACTTTTCATTTTTCAACAAATCAAATTAAGATCAAAATATCACTTTCTTTAATCGTTCTTGATCGTTCTTCGCGTTCTTCATCCGTTCTTCATCGTTCTTGAGCAAAACCTTCATAAAACCTTCATTTCTTAATTAAATCCGTCCTAACTTATATTTCTAGGATCTCCTCTTCGCTCCCCATCTTCTAGTACGGTTTATTTTCAAGTCCGTCAAAATCGTTTTCAACACTTTAATTATGGAAAATCAAAGTTTTAATTCTAATAATGTTTTTCTTGTCATTTCTTATAGGGGAAGACTTTGAAGACGAGTTTGGTGACTCGTATATTTTAGGAGAAGATTAGGAGACGGGTTTCTTATTTTCTTAGTTCTTATTATTTTGGTGCTACTTGATTTTAGCTAGCTAAGGTAACAATTCCGATTTACTCGACGAAATAATGTCACATAGCTTAAGTTTTAGTTTATATTATTGTCACTTATGATTTTTGAGTAGTAATATGATAAGTAGTTATTTTTATTATGTGGTATGAATAATTAGTATGATTAGTGTTCTTGCCATATTTTGATGATTGGTTCATAATCATGATTTTTGTATGCATGATGGTTGAATTGGATGTTTAAAAATGGATGTTGTTAATTAAAAACATGTTAGAATTAATTGGGAAGTGTGTTTGTGTGAACCGTGGGAAGTGGCAGTGAACCGGACCCAAAACCAGCCGGTCCAGGCCGGTTCAGGCCCGGTCCAGGCCGGTCTGGGCTGGTCCTTGGTGGGTCCGGGTTTTGGTCTTTGGGTTGTGTCGATGTTTGATTGTTTAATTGTTGTTTTGACGGGTTTTAAATATGTTAAGCATGCGGGAAAATATTAGAAATCGGTTTAAGTAAAAGTTGTAAAATCTGCCATTTTAGCCCAAAATAGGCCGTGGGGCCCATCCAGGCCCATGTGGGGTCCGGCCCAACTCAGCCCGTGGGTCCCACTTTGGGACTTGTGACGGTTTTTGAGTTATAGTCATTTTATTCGTGTTTTGTAATATTTAGCAAGTGGGAAATTTTAATAAGTAAATTATTTAATTAAAAGTATTTTTCATAAAATTATTATTTCTCACATGTTAGAAATTATAAGACGAGACCGTAGTTTAATTTGATATCCTTTAAGTCAAGCGGGTGGTTGTACGATTTAATAATTCACATGTTAGAAATAGACTGAAATAACATGAAATGATTGTGATATTCTTATGTTCAAGCCTCGAGGGCTAAGACTCTGTTTCTAGCCGGTTTGACCAAACGGGTTTGGTCAAACTAAGATCTAGTCAGCCCCGTTTTGACTGATGACCCGTCGCGGGACTCGGGTCGGGGATTTGTCTTCAGGTAAGGTTTTATTTAATGAATGAATGAATGAGCCTTAGTAGATATGAGGCGATATGATATTTGAATAGGATTTATATGCAATTAGTCACATGATAGGAAGTTTTTCCCGTGACTGTTTGATTGTATGATATATGTCGTGTTGACTAAGTACCCATAGAGAATTATGAGTATATGGCGTCTTGACCATTCTAATTCTAAATGAGTATCTTGGACCATGACATTGATAGGCCCGTACTATCTTTAACGAGCATATGGAGTTTGCCGCTTGATAGCTTCTGTGTCCCGGCTTGGTGGGTTTATAGCCAAGTCGGGGTATGGCTGCCATTGTTTCCACTTTGGGAAATGGAGCCAGTTTAAGTACTAGCCAACCCCTTTGATGGATCTTCTTAGGGTGTACTCATGTGATTGTATCAGGGGTCTTGGATGCGAGGTTTTTTCCGCATTTCTCTGGGTCTGCGCAGTCTAGGATTAGGGTTGAGTCGTATCTTGGACATGTTTCTGAGAGGAACCTCTGAGCTAAGATATGTGCTTTGGATCTGGGCCATGTCATTAGTGTGACCGCTGAGCCTAGATGTGTGCTTGGTATTTGGGCCATGTTACCGGAGTGACCGCTGAGCCTAAATATTTAAGTATATCCTACCTCGTGGTATAGACTCGAGTTACAGTCGACTATTGACGTGCTAAGAACTTATGCCTGTTTGTAGAAGTATTGGTCTTTCATGTTTGTATGATTCTATGAGTTCTAGAAGGTGAGATGCAAGCCGGCTAGGATTGATAGAGTTTGGATTACCGATTGTTAACTGATTCACATGATTACGTGTTGATTAGGGTTTGAGTGTATCATGGCCATGTTTCTGAGAGGAACCTCTGAGCTAGCATACCAGCTTCCCTACCTCGAGTTATAGTTTATTATCGGTTTCACATGATAGCTTTCACATGCTAGGTTATTTGTTAGTTAGCTGTTTCATAACATGAAAAGCATATCATATATGTTAAAGTTTTGTATTTTCCATATACATTGCTTTTATGTTATTCATGTTTTATTAAACTCGACATTTCGTGGCTGGGAGGACTCGGAGTTACTCCCCACTGACTGTGGCTTCCGTGTTTATATTTAATGCGGTCGAACAGGTGGTGAATGCATACATTGGGTACATTGACGAGCTAGCGAGCGAAGTATTACCTTGGACCTATATTCGGTTCTTAGATTGTATATTATTATACACTCTTTCATTTCCGTATTTTTACGGGAGATATGTCTCCCGTCTTGTATATTTCTTTTGTAGAATATTATTTCCGTATTGAAATGACCCTTTTTATTTCAGACACCTTCATTGTGTATTTAAATTATTTTTTTTTTCTTTCCGCAAATTTGAGGGTGTCACATACCCTTACAACCAAGTCAAGAAACTCGAGATTTCTACCTTAGACAATCCGAGTTTAAGCTCTTAGAATAAGTTATATGAAACTTCTTAAATTTCTTACTTATCTTATTTTCTAGTGAGAATAAGTAAGTATTTTCTTATGAGATGTTGTTATCAAAAACAAGAGGAAAACATCCTCTTAAAACCTTCACCAAAAACCGGCACATCCCTTGGGAAGGGAGGGCGTGCCAATTTCTTTTTGCCTTATCAAAGCTCTAGGGTGGCTTTAGGTATTAGGCTTACCAATCATTTTGTCTAATCATCATTAGTATAATGTTTAAAGCCTAAACCTACCCAACCACCCCATATAACCGGTTTTGTGACTTAAAATGGAGTCCATATTACATTTGTGATTTTGTCATTTGTCACACATATGACATGTTATCTTATAATATAAATATGTATTTGACTAGTTTAAATACGATTTCATGTCAAATAAACTAAACTTAACATTTTAAGTAATAATATATAATCACATATACATAAAATGGGTCATCTCATATTTGGTTAACATGATCTACGACTAATTGTAATTATGATCAACCAATCATGCTTATCTCAAATGTTTCATAAACATTAAGCATTCTAATATAACAATTATATTATTGAATATTATTTAATAATATTGCATTAAGATATATTTCTCACTTGTAAACTTATTCTGTTCAAGGGATTAATTAATCTGTATCAATATACAATTAATTAACTTCCATGATTAGGGAATCGTCTTTTCGGTGTGACCTCAAGGGATCAGCTGATCACCACCGTCATACGACAGTAATGTCAAACTCTAGTAAGCCAATCATTACCGATTAATGTGGACCAGTTGACTATAATGTTAATCATCCCTTTGTATTCTTGTTATTGAGATTTAATTAAGTGATCGCACTCCAACAGACGGACATTATAACAACTTCACTAAGTCTAGTATAGGTTATACTTGGTCCACTTTTTAATCATACTTCACTCCCAAGTAGACTAATCAATCCCGAGGGTCCTCTCATGCATCCCATATTTCCTTTGCGATCCCAAAATATCCGGGTATTACAATGCTCTTGCGGTTGATTATGTTCGTTTGATTCTGGATTCGGGGTGTTATTCGAATCATATATGTCCACACAAGCATTGGTTAGTAATTATGAGTCCTATAATGGGGTTTACGTTGTTGTTGATAACAATGCTACTTGTGAGGTAGTGGGTATTGGGTCAATTAAGGTGAAGACTACTGAGGGTAAGATTTGTGCTTTGACTAATGTGAGACATGTTCCAACTTTAGAAAAGAATATTATTTCACTTGATGTATTAAGTGATTTAGGATATGAGTCATAGGGTAAGGGAAGATATTGTCTGTCATGAAAGGTTCTAGTTTGTGCTAAAAGGTGTCAAACAAAATACTTTGTATGTATTACAAGGTGAAACACTGACTAGTTTTGCAGTTTGTGCATCTGTTAATCATGATGAGATGACTAAGCTTTGGCATAAAAGGTTTGGTCATATGGGTGAGAATACTCTACACTTAGAGTCTTTGAATGTGTAGCTTATTATCATGTAAAAGATGGTAAGTAGGATCCAAGAGCTAAGAAGGATACATTCTAGGGTATGGACATGGAGTTAAGGGGTTCAAGAATTGGTCTCCCTCAGAGGGTCGTGTTATTATTAGCGGGGATTTTACCTTTGATGATAATTCCATGTTTATTTTCAAGGAGGTGCCCGAGGGTTTTGAAAAGAGTAAGAATGCCGAGAAAGAGGTGGAGTTTGAGGTAGCTTCTGGCACGGTATCTATGTTTCCACGAGTTGTGATAGAGGAGGATGCTGAACCAGTTACTTCATGTGACTACCCCATATGAGGAGGAAAGTCAGCACGATGAGTCTCCTGGTGAACCTACTGATCCTATTACCTTGCCTAAACGTATAAGTAAGAAGACCACGAGGTTGATTGATGAGGAGATTGAGGGCCGCAGGGTTTGTGGCAATAATTGTTATGCTGAGGAGATAGTTGGTTATGCATTACATGTAGCTGATGAAATTAAGTCTGAAGAACCATCATCTTATAAAGAAGCAATTGCTAGTAGTGAGTCTGTGCAATGGCTTGTTGCTATGGGTGAAGAGATGAAGTCTCTTTACAAAAATAATACTTGTTGGGAACCTGCGCCACCACCTAAAAGGAGAAAATTGATAGGGTGCAAATGGGTGTTCAAGAAAAAGGACGAAACTTTAGAGGCTGGGACAGTTAAATACAAAGCTAGACTTGTTGCAAAGTGGTTCAGTCAGATAGAGGGAGTTGATTATGTGGAAACTTTTACTCCTGTTGCGAGACACACTTCTATTCGTGTGTTACTAGCAATAGTTGCACATTATGATTATGAGCTTGAGCAACTGGATGTCAAGAGTGCTTTCCTGCACAATGAGTTGGAGGACGAGATTCTAATGAAGCAGCCATAAGGGTTTAAAGTTCCAGGGAAATAAAACTTCGCCTGTAATTTGAAGAAGTCCTTATATGGGCTTAAACAATCTCCAAGGCAATGTTAAAAAAGATTTAGCACTTTTATGGTAGAGCATGGGTATGAGAAAAACCCATATGATTGTTGTGTTTATCATAACAAGCTAGAATATGGGTCTTTGATTTATTTACTGATCTTATATGTTGATGATATGCTTGTTGCTGCAAAGAAAAGGTCAGATGTTGATAAATTGAAGAGACTACTCAGTTCAGAATTCGATATGAAGGATCTAGGGTCCGCGAAGAAGATATTAGGGTTGAAGATTTACAGGATCGTTCTAAAAGGAAGCTTTTCTTATCTCAGAAAGGCTACATTGAGAAGATACTTGGCCGTTTTGGTTTGAGTACTAATAAACCTTTAAATACTCCTTATGCTGTCAATAAGTTAACAATAACTTCTGCACCATAAACTGAAGCTGAGAAGTCTTATATGTCATCGGTTCCCTATGCTAGTGCAATTGGCAGTTTAATGTATGTCATGGTTTGCACTAGGCCTGATACTGCACTTGAAGTTAGTTTTGTTAGCAGGTTTATGGCTCAACCTGGCAAGGAACACTGGTTAGCGGTGAAGAGAATTCTTTGTTATATGAGAGGAACGGCGGATGTTGGTCTTGTTTATGGGAATAATGATGATTGTTTGGTTCTTCGATATTCGGATTCCGACTATGTTGCAGATGTAGATATCAAGAGGCCCGTATCCGTGTATATTTTAGAAATTTATTTTCCTATTCTATGTGGCAGTGGCTTTATGTGTAGGTCTTTGGCTAAGATAGTAATTCCTAGTTTGATTTAAGGTACCGTATGCTTTATAATTTATTTCCTAATTAGATTAGTCTTAGGTAAGGTAGTTTTGTAACACCCCGTGTTTTCTAATAATTTTATTCGGAAATTTATTTATTAAAATAATTATTTTGCGAGTTTAATTATTTAATGCGTATTTAACGCTTCGATCTCTATTTTGTTATTTTCCGTTTTTACCTAATTTGGATGGGTTAAAATGTCCGCTCACGATTTGACTATTTAAATCTAACAGCTACTTCTCCTATATAAACTCTTTGAGCGTTTTAATTATTCTAAACCTAATTTGTAATTGGATTATCCATCTTGTGAGCTAATGGGTCAAAAGCCCACTTAAATTCTCTTATAAATATAAAAGATTAACCTAGTAGCTAGGTTGCTCATTCAATTCTTTCGTGCGTTTCACCTGTGCGCCGTGAGCTTCCCTTCTTCCTCTCTTTTAATTCTTCTCCCATTAATTCTATTGTTATGCAACTTTCTTCATCCAAATCAAATATAAATTATATATTTACAATCCTGGCTCTTACCTCTACAATATATTCTATTCCTATTATTTTTAAGGGACTCGATTGTATGGAGTTTAGACCTACCTTTAGGGTTTATATATTTGTTGGTAAATAAGAAGAATAAGATAAATATGTCTTTCTTTTGGGGCGTTTTTGGAGGAGGATTTCTGTAGCAATATTAATGGCGTCTTTATGAAGATGAAGATTATTTTGCGGTCATTATTGCGTATTAAAGGTAACTAGGTGTTTTCCTTTAATTATGTTTATAGAAAGTGAATTATTAACATGATATAATGATTGATTGTATGATTAATTGTTTGTGTGGTTATTTATGCTTATGATTCACATGTTTAATTGCATTGAATAATTATGTTGTTATTCTATTTTCAATTATTCATTTGGTGCGCGAACAAGGGTTCAAATCGCGAACCCTAGCGTCATTGGTGGTGGCGCGGCCGTGAGGTTGCCATGGCCTAGGGTTTCGGCCTCCTCCTTGTGGGAGAGGCTAGGGTTTCCTTATGTTGAGAAATTAGGGTTTTGGTTTACATCATTGAGGTTATAGCTGAAGTTGCTATAACTTTGCATGTAAGTTACCCTAATTATACCTAATTGAGTTATAACTTTGAAAGTGACGTTATGGTGCGGTGTACTATAACAAGACTCGTTGTGGTGACATGGCGGTTTGTACCGTGGAGTCGACCCCTCGGTGATGGTGTTATAGAGGACTAACCCGTGACGGAAGAGAGTTATAGTTGATGATACTATAACCTCGCACGTATAAAGTTATAGCTTGAAGTGCTATAACTTCACTAAAGTTGAATGAAAGTTATAGCTGAAGGTACTATAACTTTGATAAAGTTAAGTGAAGGTTATGGTTGATGATACTATAACCTGATAAGCTTAACCAAAGTTATAGGTGGTGTACTATAACTTTGCTGAAGTTAAGTGAGGGTTATAGTTGATGATACTATAACCTGACAAGCTTAACCAAAGTTAACTTCACTAAAGCTGAGTGAAGGTTATAGCTGAAGTTGCTATAACTTCACTAAAGTTGAGTGAAGGTTATAGCCGAAGTTACTATAACTTCACTAGGCTTAAGTGAAGGTTATAGTAGGAGGTACTGTAACATTGAGTTATTATATGCTTCTGTGTCTGGTGTTATGGTAACTCGAACTATAACATGACCTTTGAGGTGTAATGTTATAGGTCAACATACTATAACCTTTGGTGATATGTGCTTGCTTATGTGTAGTGTTATAGTCAGTTGGACTATACCGCTATGTTTGCATATCGTCTTGGTTATTCTTATTCCTGTATTGTTGGACAGTCGGTCATACTGTTCTGGAGTTGAGTCGTGACGTTGTTCACGCATTGTTGGACAGTCAGTTATACTGTTCCTGTGTTGGGTCGTGACGTTGTTCACGCATTGGTTAGTACAGTCAGTTATACTGTGCATTTGTTTTGTTACTGGTCGAATAGATGACAATAGTATATGTTATATATTATCGGAATGAACTAATGCTACCCTTTGGGGATTCGGTTTTATGCTCTATGTTCGGGGGGGTATCAGAGGCAGTTTGTTATACGCTCTGGTCCCCGAGTGTCGTTCGATGTACAGTTAATGCATCGAGGGTCTGGCCAGGTCTTAGACATATAGGCAGTGGTTATACGCTATACATAGTACCGTGGATGCAGTTCGTTATACGGTCCACAGTGGATGCAGTTCGTTATACGGTCCACACCGATGGAGGCAGTTCGTTATACGCTCCATTAGCTAGAGGCAGTTCGTTAATCGCTCTAGTGGTTAGAGGCAGTTCGTTAATCGCTCTAACGGCGTTCATTCTATTCGCTATGTCTTGTTGATTGAATTGGTGACTTTATTGCTATGGATCACGTGTCACTTTCGGTCGAGTTAGTGTTCATGGTCTAGGGGTTTGTCTAGTTGCATTCGTTTGGAAATGATGATGTCATAGTAAGTTTTGTTGCACGTCATAGTGTATAAATTGCTTCACATGTCTGTTATGATTACTGTCTGTTGTTATAGATTGTTATTAATTTAGCCTGTTGTAAACTTGACTGGGAGAGCACCTAGTTACTCCCGACTGATTGTCGACCCCCATTCTCAGGTTGAAGTGATTGCTGCTTGTGTCTGGATGCTTGGGCTGGAGAGACTCGTGGCGAGACAAATAAATTGTTTAGAAGTTAATCTAGTTTATGTATATTAATAATGTATTAGTTTAGTTTTGGATTTGAGTATCGATCCGGATTGGTCAGGTGTTTCCGCCACCTTGACCATATTCATCTTTGTACTCTGATGGATTATTTATTATTAAGTTATTTCTTTTGTTTTAAGAATCCGGGTTGTTACAGTTGGTATCAGAGCGAACACGCTCCCAACTCTCGCTTATTTAATGACTAAATTAAATTGGCTTAGTTAAATTGAGTGAGAGTAAATGGGTAGAAACCAAGAAGGACCTTTTATGTACTTTGATGCATGATTTTATCTCTACTTGTATATGTAACTGTATGATTAAGAAATGTGTAGAGTGTGTGTTAACATGTTATGGTTATGTTCCACTCACTTTTGTATTTGGTCTTATTTATATATTTGATTAATTTGTTATATGGTAGTATGAGATAAGACTAGCATATAGTCCCTTTCTTAAGAGTTATTTTATAGAGTTTGTTCATTTGAACCACTTGTTTGAGGATCGGTAGTCATCTTGTAAAGATCGAAGATACTGTATTGGAAGTGCTTATTATGATTGTGACTCTTAACGAAAATTTGAGGTTTATCTTATCCCTTATTTGATGGTTTAACTTAGGAGTTTATCATGGTTAATGATGTGAGAGATCTAAGTTATTATTGATGTTCAAGGTGCATAGTATGGTTGTATCGAATTGTAGAATGGAACTTAAAGTTTGGGTACTGTCTTGTCATGTTGTGGATTTACAATCTTTGAGGAAAAAGATTCGTGTGATTTATAGTGAGCTCGTTTGAGGTTTGAGTTGGTAAGGAAAATCTTGGAGTTTGTTTATGGTGTTTGTTAAAGGTAATCCTTTTTTTTTAGGGAGTCCTATTCCCTTCACCTTGTTCGATGGAAGTAGGTTAGTGATGCCAGAGTATTATGGAATATCTACCGTTAATTTTGAGGATCTAGTTAGTGAGTATATGAGCTTTTATGTGAAAGTCAACCATTTCGTATTCATTTTGGATTTCATTGAATATTTTACTTGAGGAATTAGTTTGAACGATTTATATCGGGATTGTAGGAATATGTTTAATTTTATACTGGTAGTTAATGATCTTGAGGATATTGTTGTGGAACTTCATAGTTGAAGCTTAGGTGACTTACCTAGAGGAGTCACAAGGTTCTGAGTAATTAGGCGATGTAATAGAATTATAGTACTTTTCTCTTATGAAGTTGTGCTTTTAAGAAGTGACTTTCTGCCTTTTCTATTCTCTAATTTGTTTTCTTATTTTATTATATAACTGATTTGATGTTGGGTTATTATTTTTGAGCCGTCATTAGTTAATGATGTTTTATTTTGGGATGGTTAGTAAATATTTGTTATGGTGATAAATATTAGAATTTGGGATTATATATGAGTTCATTTGAATTATTGGTGAGTTAGTCCGAATTTCATGCGTTTGGTCGCTGCAAAGTTATAGATTAGAGCTAGCTATTTGGGAATGATTATTTGGAGGACTCGAAAGTGTGAGGGGTAAGTTAATGTTTCTCTAGTTAAGTGATAAGTTGTGCAAGTTGATGGACTGGAGATTCGAGTAGTAGAATGAAGTATGCGTCCCCTTGATTGGTTAGCTCGTTATTCGAAAGGCTTAGGAAATTGAGTTTTGAGGTCATTCATGTGTTGGAGGAACATGGTGATTAGACTAGTGAATTATTAATGGAATAGATAAATAATGATTTGAGGAATAGGAGCAAGATGTAAGTGTTATGATTGTTACGCGAATTGGTGGATTTAGATATGTTTAAATTGGAATGTGGGATAAATTTATTATTTGGAATTTTCGCGAATTAGTTGTCGAGGATAATGGTATAATGAAAGTTATCTTGGAGTATATAAAAGTAATTTGAGGATTTCAGTGCTATACTCGTTTGGAGAATCATTTGAGGAGTTAAAGGCTTGTTACTAAAGGATTTGTCACATGACCTTGGATTTAGGAAATTCCTAGGTAGTGATGAGCAAAGTGTTTTAAAGGTTGGTTAGCGCTCTTATTTAGAATGTGATGTAATGAGGAATAATATCGAATTTATGAGGACATAGGTTGTGAATGTTTTTCATGGAAGTCTTTTTAGGTTTTGATATTTTGGAAGATAATAGGCTTTCGTCAATATCAAGAAGAGGTTAAAAGAGTATGGATTGAGAAGTGTAAGATTTTAGTTTTTACAATTTCCTTTTGTTTTTCTAATATTGTTTGTGCTACTATCTTGGGTTACTCTTTGACTTGTTGTACGCTTGCGTGTTTCTTTAGGATCGATCTCCCTTAATCGATTTCCTTGATTAAAGCCTTCATATCTCTCATTTAATTGAGCTTCTTCTTTTCGCTTCATAACATTGATCTGTTTCAATTCCTCGTAATTGTCCTTCGATCTTATCTTTGTTTTGATATCCTTAAACTTTCTATTTTCGCCAATCAGCGTGCCTTACCTTAAGATTTCGTTATAAATGTCATATTTTGGAAAATGATTTATAAATTGTTTTTGTAAGTGTTATTATTTGGGCAATAATAGGTATTATATCTTGGTGATTAGTGAGTGTCTTTCATCATAGTTTTGAAAGTTAATGATTGAGCGTTGAACTTGTTATATAAAAGAGTTTGGTATTTATGAGGCTTCGTTTGGTACTTATGAGGAGAGTTGTTGATCTCAAGGCGTGTGATTACTTAATGGATAATTTACTTTGTGGAAATTTAGTGTCCATGTCAATGGTTTATACATGGTAATGTATGTGAGTTGATGTTAGAAGGTTGTATGGTATAACATGGTTAATTTGAGGATATAGTTGGGTTTATTGTGAATTTATGTTGGTGGATATAAGTTAGTGATAATCAGGTGAAGTTGGTCTGATTATGTATTATCTTAATGGAGAGCGTAATACTCTTGAAGTCTTTAAGGATGATGTGAACAAGAATGAGACTTAAGGGAAAGTTTGTGTCTCGTTATACCTTTGTGGTACTCAGGGAAATGATTGGAAAATTATGATTTATGGAATCTCAAATTTGGAATTATAGTTGGGAGTACTAATTGCAATTAGGTGTTTTATGTATTTAATGATTGGGTTGTTTGAGGATGAGCTTCTAAAATATTAATTGGTGGTATTTCGATTAGCGATATTTGTGGATGCATTATTATATAATGGATAATGATGGAGGCTAACCATTTATGGTGTTTGGTTATGAAGTAGCTTATGAGGATATTGAAATCTGATGAATTGAGGAAGCTAGATATTCGTTTGAATAGCTAAATGTGCTTATGGAAATAGATTAAGCTATGAATTTTGTGGAATGTCAATGATCATGGTCGTGTTGTATTAAGATGTAGAAAGGTATAAAGTTAATTGTGGTTTAAAATGGAATGAGATTGAGTGCAAATTTGGTTAGATTGCAGTGATATGAACCTATTGGGATTTGGCGAGTTGTGGATTATGTAAATGATGTCCTAATTAAGGAATAGGAGTTTGCCTTAATCAGGAAGCTTTTAGTGATCAGAGTGCGCAGCGATTGATGTTGTTATGGTTTAAAAGTTTTCTTGTAGCCGGTTGTTGCCCTTTTATTTGGGTTTCTTTTATAAAATTCAAGTTTCGAGGACGAAACTTCTTTTTAGGGGGTAGGATTGTAACACCCCGTGTTTTCTAATAATTTTATTCGGAAATTTATTTATTAAAATAATTATTTTGCGAGTTTAATTATTTAATGCGTATTTAACGCTTGCGATCTCTATTTTGTTATTTTCCGTTTTTACCTAATTTGGATGGGTTAAAATGTCCGCTCACGATTTGACTATTTAAATCTAACAGCTACTTCTCCTATATAAACTCTTTGAGCGTTTTAATTATTCTAAACCTAATTTGTAATTGGATTATCCATCTTGTGAGCTAATGGGTCAAAAGCCCACTTAAATTCTCTTATAAATATAAAAGATTAACCTAGTAGCTAGGTTGCTCATTCAATTCTTTCGTGCGTTTCACCTGTGCGCCGTGAGCTTCCCTTCTTCCTCTCTTTTAATTCTTCTCCCATTAATTCTATTGTTATGCAACTTTCTTCATCCAAATCAAATATAAATTATATATTTACAATCCTGGCTCTTACCTCTACAATATATTCTATTCCTATTATTTTTAACGGACTCGATTGTATGGAGTTTAGACCTACCTTTAGGGTTTATATATTTGTTGGTAAATAAGAAGAATAAGATAAATATGTCTTTCTTTTGGGGTGTTTTTGGAGGAGGATTTCTGTAGCAATATTAATGGCGTCTTTATGAAGATGAAGATTATTTTGCGGTCATTATTGCGTATTAAAGGTAACTAGGTGTTTTCCTTTAATTATGTTTATAGAAAGTGAATTATTAACATGATATAATGATTGATTGTATGATTAATTGTTTGTGTGGTTATTTATGCTTATGATTCACATGTTTAATTGCATTTAATAATTATGTTGTTATTCTATTTTCAATTATTCATTTGGTGCGCGAACTAGGGTTCAAATCGCGAACCCTAGCGCCATTGGTGGTGGCGCGGCCGTGAGGTTGCCATGGCCTAGGGTTTCGGCCTCCTCCTTGTGGGAGAGGCTAGGGTTTCCTTATGTTGAGAAATTAGGGTTTTGGTTTACATCATTGAGGTTATAGCTGAAGTTGCTATAACTTTGCATGTAAGTTACCCTAATTATACCTATTTGAGTTATAACTTTGAAAGTGACGTTATGGTGCGGTGTGAAAGTCCATAGACCTTAATTAGACTCCTCTAATTAATTACCAAATTACTTTTTAATTTAGTTTATAATGATCTATGTAACATGCATGCAAATATAAAGACATTTACATAAAAGAAGAAATTTCCTCACATTGATATGGAAATTATATGGGAACAACAAGAACTCCTTCTTGTTGTTCTTGAGCTATAAATATGGATGAACACAAACTATCTCCAAAGTAGAAGATCTCCTCTAAGTTGCACCAAGATTAACCCAAATACTCTACCCTTATTATTAACTAGATAATAAGATAGATATTATTCTACTAATATTATGACTATATTACTACACTAGTAATACTTAGTAAATATTAGTATTTGAGAGTTTATAGTGAGAAGAAGAGTTTTAGAGAGAAGTATGACAATTGCACAAAATCAAGTAAGTGAAATAATGAACACAATTGCTCATTTTTAAAGCCATTTGGCCGGTCACTTTTAGTCCATAAAGGACTCTTATTTTGCTTAATTTTATCACATGCATTAGAGTGGAGTGTTGTAGAAAGGATGATGATTGTTTTATACTTGTTATGTCACTTTCAAAAGCTAACTAAATAGTAAAAACAAGAACAAAATCATCACCCTTCTAACTACATACCAACCGGTCCATTATGGCCTAGTTTGGTCCATTTTGATTTTTGATATTTGTCTCACAAATACTTATTGATCATATGGTTAATTATCTTGTATAATTAAGTGTTAATTTGATCATATAACAATTATATGACTCAATTAAATAAATAATATGTACTTAACATTTTAAGTAATATTTTACCATTATATCAATATATAATGGGTCCCACAATGCTTAGTTAATTTATTTTACAACTCCTTGTAAATATAATTAACTAATACCTCTATCTCAAAACCTCAACTAATTTAGTAATTTAACGATTAATTACTAAGTTAAATCTTATTTAATCGTATTAAAATAAGATATACATTTATTAGTCAATTATCGCATAATTGAAAAATAAGCTTAATCGAATTTGAGTTCTTAACTCAATTTCTAACAATTAACTATCGTACATATCGAATATATGTAATGTACTAATTAACTGTATCGTATACAAATAATTAGTTACTATTTGGATTTCATCCTTTAGGTGTGACCGAAAGGGATCAGTTGATCACCGCCGTCAAACGACAATAACGTCAAACTCTAGTCAGCCAACCGTTATTGATTTACGGTAATCAACTGACTAATCATATATATAGTCAATAAATATCCCAATTATATTCCATAATAAGATTTATTATGTGGCGCACTATTGTGGAGGACACCTACTCCAACAATCTCCCACTTGTCTGACACAAGTGTGCGTCACCGATTCTCTTGTCTCTTTTATCACATCTCCCACTCAACGCAAGGTGTCTTTCAGGTCGCACTTGCGATTGACTATATCTAGAGTGGTTTTCTCGATAGGGAGAGTAACTGTCTGACCGGAAAATCTACCATAGATCTCTTTCCGAGCGTGGCCACGCATTTACAGTAACTACTCCTCGAGTGGCCTAAAGATGTTTTTACCCAACGTGGGGGGACAATTCCTGTTGATCCATCTACTCTGTATGATGCAGATCACCATGATCCAGAAGAAGTCCATCGGCCTTCTTTTACGGCACGACCTAGAACATCAACCAAAACCAATCGAAAACTGCACCGACTCAGATAGACGGTCGCCAGTCAAAAGAATCGACTTATAGGAATAAGATAGAAGACCCTGCCACGACCAGGCATCAAATAATTGATTTAAGGGTCTCTACAATGTCACGGTCCGACAGAGTGTCATACAGTCTGTCTATGTAAACGACCAGTCATCTCCATGACCCCATGGTGCTGAACCAACCATCGATCGACTTACAATCTAGTCATTTCGAGACGTCACCTCATTGAGTGACTAGGGACAAAATACTAAGTTCGTTCTGTTCACTTGAATTGGGTTCAACCTTTCTTTCAACCAATTCGGATAAACAAAGTATTAAAATTTAGTCAAACTAAATAAATGAGTTTTTAATGAAACTCTAACAATGAATGCGATTATCAAATATTTGGAAAAATTGATACACTATCAATAATTTCATATCTTATAATCTTTAGCAATTCAGGGTAATATGTCAATCCCATGAAATGGAATGACTATCATGTTCACCTTGCAAAAAAGCATGGCTAATTGGAAATTAAAAGCATACTTGAATCTTTCCTTATCGTTCTGATGGACTATTTCTCTTTGTCTACGTAAATCTCATATACATAAAACTTTCTAAGATACGTGTCTAGATTGGAATCTAGACTTAGGACTCTTGACCTAAAGGTAGCTCCCACTGTTTGACCAGTATAATGGGATAGGATATACAGCTATATGAACTATTTCTAGTCCCTCCAATACTGTCGAATCCAAGCTACTTTCATATGCATCATCATATGACGCAATGTACTCAATTTCCGTTGTTAAATCCGCAATGATAAACTGCCTGGAACACTTCCAGCGGATACATGACATTTATATTTGAAAATGTCACTCCTACTTGGAACCTTTCCAATAGTATTTTCTTTTTGGAACTCTTCCAACAGATAAATCTTCTATGAAACACAGCCAGTTCGTGATTTCAAATCACTTTGATCAGTTTGAAAACTGAAGTCTGTGTAACCCTTACACGCAACTCATTTTAAACTCCAAACACATGGAACATATCTTTTAGTCCTTCGCAAGTACTAAGGATGTTCTTTATGGCTATCAAGTGACTCTCCCTTGGATTTGATTGCAAATGATTCGTCATACTCAAAGCATGCGAAATGTCGGATTGAGTATACATCATAGCGTATATAATTGATCCCGCAGCGGAAGCAAAAGGAATCAATTATTATGTGTTCAACTTTCTTGAACTAGTCAAAGATCTTATCATTATAAGAATTTTGACTCAATGCTAATATCCTTTTAGATTTATCTCCATAAATCCAGATATCTAAAAGATGTATTCTACTTCTCCAAAATCTTTCATCATCTAAAATGATCAATATGTCTCCACATATAAGACTGATGCACACCACAGTACTCCCACTAAACTTCATGTATAAACATAATTCCTCGAGATATCGAGAAATATTTTGCAACATGATTGACACACTAATTCCAATCTTTGGTGCTTACTAGAGAACCATCCTCCTTTAAGCTTGCAAATAACTTAGGATAATTAGGATCTACGAACCCAAAGGTGAATATAAAATATACTACCTCTTCTAGAATCGTATTCGAGAAGGTGAGTTCTTGAGTGTCCAATTGCGACATTCATACTATTATTATATGCTCTATCGTTAAGTAGTAGTATTCGGAATGGATCAAAGAATTAAGTTGGTGCAAAAACTTCTTCTACCAAGTATCTTTGAAAACATTTTAATGTTCATCCATGCAAATTTCGTCGATCTTCAAAAAATCAATTTACATTGAAGAGGTCGTACTTCTTCAAGTAAAATTTACCAGGTCACATACCTGACCATCATGCATGGAGTCCATTACGAATCGTATGACTCTAAGCCATATCAAGAAGTTGGGACTAAAACAGTCTTTTATAAGTCACAGATTATAATTCATCACTATTAAGGAGTGATAAAATTCAACCTGACCTCTTAGGTTCCGAAGAAACAACTATTGAACAAGCAATGAGGAAACGTTTTCCGGACCATATGCTCAGTTTGTGGCTCTTGAAACAGTTTCTCCCACTCTGTCTTATCAAGAAATAATCGTATTTTTTATTGAAAGACAGCATCACGAGTCACAAACGCTTTGTTCTCGTGGTCAATGTGGGATTATTGAGCACTTGTTTTATTCAAATAACTTATAAATTAGGTACGCTACCTACCCATATCGTATATGGAATGAAATCAGACTGTTTTAAATGTGTTTTAATATGGTGGGAAAAGAAATAGCAGACAAACATATTAAGATCCCAAGGTTTGTTAAATAGCTCATTTTGACTTGATAAAGACAAAACCATATCGTATAAGGTTCTGTATTTCTATGCAACAACACCTTATCTCATAATGTGTGTTAGAAAATGTTAACTCGTGAAACTATTTCACAATACTTTTGGTGAAAATCAAAGTCAATACTTCGATATTTATAGTTACGATATAGTCGTAAGTCCTTGATCTAATGTTCTAGTGGTTAACTACTTCTTATTGAAGCTCTTTGAACTTTTCAAAGATTTCTCTTAGCACCTCATTAAGTAGAATCAAACATAATATCTACTTAAATCGTCGGTAAATCAAGTGAAGTTATCGTTACCATCTCTGGTTGTGTTTGTTATTGGACCACACGTATTCTTATGTAATGGGGCCAATAATTTACTAGTTCGATTTCCTTTTCAACAAAAGGGCACGAATCATCTTGCCTTGAATACAAGATTCGCACGAACCATAAGATTCCAAATCAGATGGTTTTGGGATAGTTGTCAATACTAGCCTCTTAATGTGCTACACAATCCAGAATTAAGATTAGATAAGGGTCACCAATTTTGAGCCTTTACAATCTATATGACAAGTAATTACTAGTTTAGATCAAGTATATAATTACCTTTGATTGGTATGGGATAACCATTGACCAAGTATAGCCATAAAAAGATACAACGTTTGTTCTATTCACAAAAGTGAAACACTTGTGTCGTACACTTAAGTGGATACTATATTCTTTATTTAGAGGTTATGTACATAATAACGTTTATTAAAGTATACCTCTAAATCCAAAACTAGATTGATCACATTATAACTTTTATATGTCTCTATAGAAATAAAACTACAATAGTTATATTTCCCTTGTAGGTCGACATTTAATTATGGTTAGTCGTCGCACTAATCATTGTTATATGCATTGAATACATTGATGAAAACCATAATGGATATCTAATACCCAAAAATATTTGCTTTTAGCAAAATAAATGTCGATCATATAGATATTATGGGTGAAATATTACACCCAATTTCTAACTTTTTAGAAAACTTTGGGAAGATTCTTTTCTTGTGTCCTGCACTGTAAAATAGAATCGTCAAAAAATTGGGTTCGACACCTTGCTTGGGTTTTGACTTTACTATTCAAAATAGTCTTGCCTTTATCCCTTGCCTTGTGTCAAAGTCGAGCCAACCTACTCTTGAACCTCGTCTTAACAATTAAGAATATAAACATCATTCTAAGTGCTCCCACTCACTTTCATGAATCTCTACTTAGACAAGTATATTGGAATTATTGTGAAGACTATTCTTCATTTCATTCATGGTTTTACCTTCAAAAGGATAAACTTTTCATGAAGTGATTATGGTATTTGGTTTGTTCACGATTTCAAATAAATCGATTAACCTAGTCGTCCCAACTAATTTGGCCTCTTTTGAGGTAAGCCTCGATAAGGAGTATAATGACGACATACCAAAATACAAATATTTTCTTTGGAGCAAAAATTGATGTACCATTGTTATAAGAAGGCGTCACAAAATATTCAAAAACGCTTGATAAGTGTGACTTATTATTTACTCTACATAAGAGACATTTGCCAAGTGAATAGTGAAGGATCAAAGATAAAATCATTGGCTCTTTAGCTACGGTGGGATATCGGAGATTGCACTCAAAATGCTACACGTATAAAATATGGAACCTTTTCACGATGAAGCGCATTTATAAGTTATAGAGAAACAAATAATTGTCATTGCGCGAATAAAAATAATACACGAGAAAAATAAACCTTCATTGCTATATATATTGACTCTGCCTCAAAAACAATTTTAACAGTCACTCATATAATGACCCTCACGAAATTCTATAAGGATTCCAAGACCATCTTTAGACAAAATAGTCATCGCATGCCTACCTTTAATCGAAAAATGGTAAGTCAATGACTATGATAATTCTACACTTAGAACTCTAGAGTTGAGGATTTGACTAAATCCATCTCCTAGTCCCAACGATAACGCCTTATCTCGATGAGTCCAATCCAAAATTTTGGCTTGTGATAGCATCACCCTACTTACCCGAGTAAAAAGGGACCACGGCGTGGTAAGCCCTAATATGAACAGGCGGTTATAAG
The DNA here is from genome assembly GCA_022085475.1 of Heliosperma pusillum. Taxonomy (NCBI): domain Eukaryota; kingdom Viridiplantae; phylum Streptophyta; class Magnoliopsida; order Caryophyllales; family Caryophyllaceae; genus Heliosperma; species Heliosperma pusillum. Next base: position 129,142 of record JAIUZE010000703.1, read on the forward strand.
GTGTTACTAATTGGTAAGGCTAAATCTCAATTTTTTAAGTTATGTGAGAGGTCTTGTCAATTTTGTTATTAATTCCCTATAAGCGAACTAAGTCGGTGAATTGTGAATAACGTTGAATTGACAATAACGGTAAATAAAATGAATGTGTGACGATTTTGGCATGAGCGAAAATAAAGCAAGCAATCAAGCAACAATAAAATCCTAGTATGGCCACCTAGCTAATCAAAATTAACTAGATAGTTACAAATTCGGAAACCAACTCCTTGGTCCCTTGCCTCTTCACTTGGAACACCATCCAAAATGGCACCGTCTTGAAGGAGTCACCGGTCTTCATAAAAAATAATTACAAATGTACAAATATACAAATTCCTATTATACATTTATACTATAAAATAAAATTATTAAATTATACAAACCGGCGATACGAGATCGAAATAAAATTACAACCAAAACGTTATTCCCTTACATTACGGGTAATAACGATAAAAATTAACTAGGCCATACTAGGTACAAAATTTGCATAAATTATTAAATAAATGACATTCATTCATTCAAACATAAATAAAATAAATTGCTGCAAAATTCATGCCAAAATCGTCCTAAGTTCAATTCATGCTCATTGTAGCTCGATTTCTTCGGGATTCATTGATTTTTAACCATTAAAAATCAATATCAACATTTAAATCGCATTTAAATTCAAACTAATTAACTAACCTGTTTTAGAACTCAAAATTAGTCACTACTAATTTTGTTGGTCATTAATTAAATCGATTTGATTTCATTTGCTAAATATTATGGTTTAATCATAACGGTTATGAAATAAAACCAAAATAAAATATAAACATCATAAATTTGAAACCAAAAATTTTGTACATTCTGGAACAATTCCAGGAACTATAAAAATAAAAAATATTTGCTCAAAAAATTTAAATTAATTTTATGAACAAATAGCTTTGTATTTAATGGTTTTATCAAATAAAAACATTAGATATAGTAAAACAGTGAAACAAATTATGACATTTCACCAAGAGTATCAACATCAGAATGTTAAATGTAAAAAAAATTTTCAAGACCAGAAAAGGACGTTTCAATTTTATGAACATTATAATCTCTTATTATCGACTTTTATCGTATAAAAATCAATAAACATGCAATACATAAGTAAAATTCACGAAATTTTACATAAAATATGTAAGAAATGCATGTGAGATCATATTAAAATTTCATGGCCAGAATCAACATGCAACTATTTTTAGTTAACTTTTAACTCATAAAATGCATGTTAACTCGGTTTAAACGCCAAAAATCTAAATAAATAGCAAATTAATCCCTAAAATCACGAAATTTGACCACAAACATTTTTAGGTCAGTAGGTATACATGCACCAAAAATTTTCGTCAGAATCGTATTTTAACTCAAAATCTTTGATTTATTAGTTATCTTATAACTTTAATAAAAATGTCCTAAATGAACATGCATGCTACAAGCTAGCTCTGATACCAATTGAAAGTCCATAGACCTTAATTAGACTCTTCTAATTAATTACTAAATTACTTTTTATTGTTTATAATGATCTATGTAATATGCATGCAAATATAAAGACATTTATATAAAAGAAGAAATTTCCTCACATTGATATGGAAATTATATGGGCACAACAATAACTCCTTCTTGTTGTTCTTGAGCTATAAATATGGATGAACACAAAACTATCTCCAAAGTAGAAGATCTCCTCTAAGTTGCACCAAGATTAACCCAAATAATCTACCCTTATTATTAACTAGATAATAAGATAGATATTATTATACTAATATTATGACTATATTACTACACTAGTAATACTTAGTAAATATTAGTATTTGAGAGTTTATAGTGAGAAGAAGAGTTTTAGAGAGAAGTATGACAATTGCACAAAATCAAGTAAGTCAAATAATGAACACAATTGCTCATTTTTAAAAACCATTTGGCCGGTCACTTTTAGTCCATAAAGGACTCTTATTTTGCTTAATTTTATCACATGCATTAGAGTGGAGTGTTGTAGAAAGGATGATGATTGTTTTATACTTGTTACGTCACTTTCAAAAGCTAACTAAATAGTAAAAACAAGAACAAAATCATCACCCTTCTAACTACATACCAACCGGTCCATTATGGCCTAGTTTGGTCCATTTTGATTTTTGATATTTGTCTCACAAATACTTATTGATCATAGGGTTAATTATCTTGTATAATTAAGTGTTAATTTGATCATATAACAATTATATGACTCAATTAAATAATATGTACTTAACATTTTAAGTAATATTTTACCATTATATCAATATATAATGGGTCCCACAATGCTTAGTTAATTTATTTTACAACTCCTTGTAAATATAATTAACTAATTACCTCTATCTCAAAACCTCAAATAATTTAGTAATTTAACGATTAATTACTAAGTTAAATCTTATTTAATCGTATTAAAATAAGATATAAATTTATTAGTCAATTATCGCATAATTGAAAAATAAACTTAATCGAATTTGAGTTCTTAACTCAATTTCTAACAATTAACTCTCGTACATATCGAATATATGTAATGTACTAATTAACTGTATCGTATACAAATAATTAGTTACTATTTGGATTTTATCCTTTAGGTGTGGCCGAAAGGGATCAGTTGATCACCGCCGTCAAACGACAATAACGTCAAACTCTAGTCAGCCAACCGTTATTGATTTACGTTAATCAACTGACTAATCATATATATAGTCAATAATTATCCCAATTATATTCCATAATAAGATTTATTATGTGGCGCACTATTGTGCAGGACACCTACTCCAACACGGTGTACTATAACAAGACTCGTTGTGGTGACATGGCGGTTTGTACCGTGGAGTCGACCCCTCGGTGATGGTGTTATAGAGGACTAACCCGTGACGGAAGAGAGTTATAGTTGATGATACTATAACCTCGCACGTATAAAGTTATAGCTTGAAGTGCTATAACTTCACTAAAGTTGAGTGAAAGTTATAGCTGAAGGTACTATAACTTTGATAAAGTTAAGTGAAGGTTATGGTTGATGATACTATAACCTGATAAGCTTAACCAAAGTTATAGGTGGTGTACTATAACTTTGCTGAAGTTAAGTGAGGGTTATAGTTGATGATACTATAACCTGACAAGCTTAACCAAAGTTAACTTCACTAAAGCTGAGTGAAGGTTATAGCTGAAGTTGCTATAACTTCACTAAAGTTGAGTGAAGGTTATAGCCGAAGTTACTATAACTTCACTAGGGTTAAGTGAAGGTTATAGTAGGAGGTACTGTAACATTGAGTTATTATATGCTTCTGTGTCTGGTGTTATGGTAACTCGAACTATAACATGACCTTTGAGGTGTAATGTTATAGGTCAACATACTATAACCTTTGGTGATATGTGCTTGCTTATGTGTAGTGTTATAGTCAGTTGGACTATAACGCTATGTTTGCATATCGTCTTGGTTATTCTTATTCCTGTATTGTTGGACAGTCGGTCATACTGTTCTGGAGTTGAGTCGTGACGTTGTTCACGCATTGTTGGACAGTCAGTTATACTGTTCCTGTGTTGGGTCGTGACGTTGTTCACGCATTGGTTAGTACAGTCAGTTATACTGTGCATTTGTTTTGTTACTGTTCGAATAGATGACGATAGTATATGTTATATATTATCGGAATGAACTAACGCTACCCTTTGGGGATTCGGTTTTATGGTCTATGTTCGGGGGGGTATCAGAGGCAGTTCGTTATACGCTCTGGTCCCCGAGTGTCGTTCGATGTACAATTAATGCATCGAGGGTCTGGCCAAGTCTTAGACATATAGGCAGTGGTTATACGCTATACATAGTACCGTGGATGCAGTTCGTTATACGGTCCACAGTGGATGCAGTTCGTTATACGGTCCACACCGATGGAGGCAGTTCGTTATACGCTCCATTAGCTAGAGGCAGTTCGTTAATCGCTCTAGTGGTTAGAGGCAGTTCGTTAATCGCTCTAACGACGTTCATTCTATTCGCTATGTCTTGTTGATTGAATTGGTGACTTTATTGCTATGGATCACGTGTCACTTTCGGTCGAGTTAGTGTTCATGGTCTAGGGGTTTGTCTAGTTGCATTCGTTTGGAAATGATGATGTCATAGTAAGTTTTGTTGCACGTCATAGTGTATAAATTGCTTCACATGTCTGTTATGATTACTGTCTGTTGTTATAGATTGTTATTAATTCAGCCTGTTGTAAACTTGACTGGGAGAGCACCTAGTTACTCCCGACTGATTGTCGACCCCCATTCTCAGGTTGAAGTGATTGCTGCTTGTGTCTGGATGCTTGGGCTGGAGAGACTCGTGGCGAGACAAATAAATTGTTTAGAAGTTAATCTAGTTTATGAATATTAATAATGTATTAGTTTAGTTTTGGATTTGAGTATCGATCCGGATTGGTCAGGTGTTTCCGCCACCTTGACCATATTCATCTTTGTACTCTGATGGATTATTTATTATTAAGTTATTTCTTTTGTTTTAAGAATCCGGGTTGTTACAAGTTTAATATATAAACACTACCTTAACCTAGCTATTCCTAAAAGGAGATATTTGTGAGGCAAACACATTGAGATTTGTAAGAGGCAGATCTAGAAAAAATATGTGCTCCTCTTTTGTAATCTGTAATTCTCCCGACATAGTGAAATATTTTTCCTCGCCCTGGTGGACGTAGCTATCACATTGATAGTGAACACGTAAATCTTGTGTCTTTTTTTTGCATCTACTCCAAGACGCTTTTGCGCACAACATATCATGAAGAAATTTAGAAAAAAAAAAAGACTTTAAATTATCGAGTTGGCGTTGAGGTTTTCGCTTCGTAAGTGTCAATTAGACTTCGCAAACGAGTGGGTCGGGTCGGGTATTGGTTCATGCCAGTCCAGGTTGGTCAATTCGGGCATGTCACATTATTTGGTTAGTATGATTTTGGTCAGGTAAGGTCATTTCAGGTTTCGGGTATGTTGGTCGGGGTAATTTAATGTCAAGCGAGTCAGGTTATTTTGATCGGGTCATTTGCGAGTCAACGATTAAGAGAAAAAATATTACATTTTGGATTATTACCTATTTATAATTTAATTTTGATAATTGATTCTTTATTTCAACGTATATAATATTGAGTCCGAATTCAAATGATTCATTTCGAGTATTTTTTGCTATAATAATAATTATGTTTATTCGGGTCATTTTTAGATTGCGTGATTTCAAATTAGGTTATTTCAAGTCAGATTAATCATGGGTCAACAGAGCTCGAGTTATGTAAGGGTGTTATAAACTTATAGTTGGGGGTCAATCGGATCATGGTTGATTTTCCGGGGTCTAGTGGCAATGGCAGTGGCAAAGTCGTTCGTTGCACGTTCTGATTTCAAATGTTGAATACTTGTTGTATGTATCCCACCATTTTCCTCCATTTGTCCTTAAAATAAACAAGGCAGACAAATTCAACCCCCTAAATGCAGGAACATGTTCAATCTTATTCCCATGTATCTCACACTCTTTTGATCCATAACTTTCAAATTCAATCAATTACTTGATCTGAAATCTCATCGTATCTAAGGTATGCAATTTATTTTCTATATCGTTGATGTAACCACAAAATTCACAATGCACTCAATCTCCAAACAATGATGATTTCATTTTTCAATCGCAGTTATTTAAATTCGTACCATACTCTGGACTTGTTTTAGAATTAATTATGTTCTAATATGTAGCTCTGTTAATTAAATCTTAATTCTCACGAAAAAATGGAATTTATAATTTAATTTGGAAATTCGAATTGACATTTTGTTAAAAATGTATAGTCTCATAGCTGATTGTTAGTTTGTTACTAAAGATGTCGTAGTCTAATGGTTAAGACCGATGTATTGTGGACAATAGTCAAAGTTCGATCCCCCTACCTTCTATTGTAATGCGTGTGACTAAGTGCGCTCTTTGTTAGCTGATTGTTTATACCAGATTAATTATTCTCTTACAACCGATGGTCTACGGTTCGAAACCCAACAAATAGAATACTCTCTTGTGGTTCAACCATTCTCTGTTTTTGTTACTTTGGTATTTACAGTTAGTTTCTTAAATTAGTTGCATCTTGCCATCTCGGTTTGTTAAATCACAGTTGTCGTCGAATAACAAGTGGTACATCTTCGTTGATCCAGGCCTAGGAGTAAGCTCCTCAGATTACTGTGAAAACTATTATTAATCTCGTCCGATTTTTTAAAAGCTTACGACATTTCCCTGCTCAAGGCGATCCGAAGTACACAACCCTAACCATCTAGTAAGTCTTGCTTAAGACGGTCGTAATAGAGACAATTTTTTTGGAAATTTTCTAGGCAACAAGGGGGTGATTTGTTATGTATTTGACCCATAATGCCCGTCTCAAATGGGAATTTGTGCTAATCATGTGTGGTTGCAATATAGAGAGGTTGTTTCCCGATGCCCCAAAATTTATAGTTGTATCGACATTTACATCTAATGACGGTTATTTTACTATAATGAATAGTAAAACTAATTTACACAGCAATTTACTTGACCTCCATTTTAATCTAGAGCCAAAAAATAATTGAGTCTTTGCTTGTTAAACTTCAAGACGGTTATTTTCCTTTTCTATCCTCTAGCCCAATTAACATTACAAGAAATCAGGATTCAATCCTTTCAAAGGATCAGACTGAGTCGCGGTATCACTTTGTTTTGTTGTATTGTAAGACGCTTTGTAAATGATGTACACTGAAGTCTGAACCAATGAGTTCTATGACTAAGGGACTCAATTGACACTTAGTAGATGATGAACTTTAAAGACTGAACATTCACTTGTATTATTGAGAGTATTATAATATCTAACAACTTTGATCGTGTGAGTTTCTATTTTTTGTTAACCTGTTTTTGGTTTTAAACCAATATTTTATCTTTCTTTGTTGTACCTCTTGTGGTTTTGAGATATAGATCATGTGTATATGTTACTAATAGTCCTTAATTGTTTCAGGAAAGTAATGAAAGAGTAAAGTTCGTTAGTTTCCCTCGAGATGGCTGTTGGTTCAGTGAGATATCGAGGTCCACGAAGAAAATCTAATAAAGTCTCTTTTAGAACAGTTTACAGAGTTATTTTGGGTCATCCATTTATAGTGGCTACTTTGTTATATCTGATAATCTTGCACCGATACTTCCCCTTTTTATTTTCCCTTTTGCTATCTGCTGCCCCTGTTCTTGTTTGTACAGCGCTTTTGTTGGGTACCTTACTATTTCATGGGCAACAAAATGACTTTAAAGTTGGAAATCGTGAAGAAAGGAATAATGGGCCTGAATCTTTGAACAGTAGCGCTGTAGAATATGCATCTCCCGTTGATAAAGATGGGAACTTTTCAAAAGAGATATGTGGTGAGGTTAGAAACGACATTGTTGAGAGGCCATTAATTTCATACAGAGGGTTTATTGGATCTGATCAAGAATATGACAATGCAAGACTAAACCTTAGTAGTAATCAAATTGAGAAGAGCAAGCCCGGGTTTAATTTTGCTAAATTTGACATTCAAAATATTCCAAGGCATAAGCTTCATCCTCAAGATTCTGATGAAAAATATGATAAAACTATTAATTCGCAACTTGATGCTGTTATGCAAGAGCAATCAGATTCTTCTTTTGATGCATTGGTTGCTGATGTTCTCCCGACTCCTCAGGAGACCCACCCACTTTTAGAGTTGGAAGATCCACTGCAATCTCAAACATTTGGTAAGGGCAATCATGAGGCAGGTCGTGAATCAGAAGGGCAATCTCTCGATTCAAATCATAGCAGCGAAGACTCAGATGATGACAGTGATTATAAGGATGAGGAGGAGGGTGAAAATGGCAAAAATATTGATGATCCAAATAGGAAGAATGGTGATAGTCAATCACCGTTTGAATGGACAGATGATGACCAGAGGATTATTCAGGAACTGAGGAGTTCGGAAATAGAGAAAAATGAACATTTGGAAAGCCTAATTTCTCGGGCAGAGGATGATGGAAGTGAAGAGCGGGAGGATGAGGATGATGTGGCAAGTATTGATGATGTTGATGATGATGTGGATGCTGATGTGGATGTAGACGACGACGAAGACGAAAATCTGGATGTGGTAAGTGATGGAAGCAAACATGTAACCTTGTGGACTGAAGAAGACGAGAAAAATCTGAGACATCTTGGATGTTCAGAGCTCGAAAGAAATTTACGACTTGAGAATCTTCTTGCAAGGAGAAGGGCGAAAAGAAATTTTTCGATGATTTCTGAGAGAAATTTAATAGACTTGGACCATTCTGAGCATCCCTTCCCAATTGCTCCAATTTCAACAACCAGAGTTAACCCTTTTGATGTTACAAATGATACAAGTCACCACCCCAGTGTACCACCTATTCCCAGTTCAGCTCCTTCAGTTACTCTGCCAAGGAAAAACCCTTTTGATTCTCCGTGTACGTCTCCAAAACGAGAACAAAATCCTCATCGAAACGGAAGTTCTACCACAGGGTACAATACTACAAGTAATGCTCTGAAACCTGAATTTGGGGACATTAATCGAAAGGAAGCTTTGTTTCGACGGTACGATAGTTTCAGCACTGGATATAATTTGATTGGAGATCCTTCCACGCATGACTCAATGGGTGCTGATAGAAGGGATTTCGTTCTTCGTAGACATGAAACTTTTAACACAAGATCAGTGTTTCCCAGCTTTTTCAGTTCAAAAAGGCCTGTCTTTGTTCCTGAACGTGTGGCCGGAGAAGTCAGGCATTGTTCTCTTGAGAGACAATCAAGTCGAGATAGCGAATCTGTATATACCTCTGATGCTGCATCGTCAAGTCACGAGTATGACAAACGTGATCAAGAAATTGATGAAACTATTGAGGATCACCATGATAGTAATGCACCTCCCAATGAAGGTATGTCATCTGATTGTGAATCTTCTGTAGCAACAGAATCGCTATTTGATGATCAAGATGAACACTTCCCTGAAAGCGTGGAAGTGAGTTTGGATCAGATATATCAACAAGAAGTACTTCATGAGAGCCATGAAAATTCAGATGATACAAGTTCATCATCATCGGAACATGTTGAATGCTCGTTGAATGAGAGCCAAATTGAAGATCATGCTGAATGTTCGTTGAATGAGAGCAGAATTGACGAACATGTCGAATGTTCTGTTAATAAGAGCAGAATTGAAGAACATGTCGAAGGTTTGGAGAATGAACGCCAAATCGAAGATGAACAAGTTGAAGGTTCTGGTTTTTCCTCAAAGGATTTGAACATATCTGAAGCTTCCCACATGGGTATAGATGACGATAATCATCATGTGGATCCAGTATATGATACGAGCCCGTCCAGTGTTGAAAAAAGTACAGCTTTTGTGCATTCTACTCAAGTGTAGGCTAAGAATACATGTAGCATTGAAATTTTCCTCGTTACATCAACTGGATAAAATCAGTTAAGGTGATTGGTGTTTTTGCAGTGCATTATACTCCCTGTCTCCCTGATCATGGCAAACATAAAATGTTGCCTTATAAGACATAGTAAGGTTTTCAGTCCCATACCCAGCTTCCATTAGTTCAAACCTTTTCAATATTAGACTTCAGTTTAAAAAGTCATCAGCGCACAATTATGACAACTTCATATGCTTAACATTAGCAATTTAGGCTTCTAGTCTCCATCACTACCGGATTGGTCATATCAACGCTGTGGCACCGGTAAACACTTGAGGTTCAAAACCTGGTTACAGAGGAGAGGGAATGGTTTTGGATCGTCAACTGGTTATAGTTTCTGTGATTTTCATGGATTTAGTTACGTTGCCTGATGTCGAATTGTGTTGTTTTTGGTTGTCTTCGATATAGTCAGCTAATGTGAACGGATATTTCTGGGCATAAATTATAGTCAGCTCCAACCACATTGTCTCCATTATATTTTATGGATTTTGATTAGCATACTTATTTTGATTTACATTTGTTTAAAAAGTAAGCCGACGGATGCGATCCTAGAAACTGATAGACAGGGATGCATAAAGCTTTTTAATAGTAATAATAATGGAGCTATAAATTAAAAACTCTCGTCTAATTGAGTAAAATGTATAGTAAAAGAGCATTATATAAAATTTGCTCAATACAAGGATTGTTCTCATGATTTTTTAAATAAGAAAAAGCATCAACAACTACCTAGAGCAACATAATTAATATGCTCTATTAGTAATGATTTTTTTTTTTGGATAAGAGGGTGTAAATTTGCACCCCCGTTATAACCGCCTCAGCTAGAGAAGTAATTTTAAACTTTGCACAATACAAATGTTTAGATCTTGTATTGTACCAATCTCCTTTTTAAGCAGATTGCTGAAGAATTTAACGTAACTAGACCGAAATACGGGCTTTGCATGGTCAGTTTGTCTATGATATGTAATTATCACAACTTATAAAACTACTAGCTTTAGACAGTGCAAAATAGTACAATATATCTCTACACTTCTTAAAAATCCAAACTATTATTCACAAAAATAATGATTTCCGTGCTCCTCACGTGAGCTACATTATGGCACTTTTTTGCAACGACAACTTGCGTTCTCCATTTGCAAACATGTTTCATCCTACAAAGCCGTTCCCACTCAACTTTTTCTCACTTTACATTGTAATCCTTACTTTTCTCATTTATTCCATTATTTTTGCCTCACAAGCTCGCGCTTTTGCTTCCTCTTTGTTCTCTACTTCGAAGGTTTCAATGGTTTGTTAATTTCGTTGTTTCAGATTAATTGTTTTTAAAAACAAGTGCATATCTCGTGTACTAAGAAATTTGTTTTTTTCTTGCTCATTCCTTGTACTATCCACTTCATTTTCAGCATTACTTGACACTTACTTCAATTGGTCATCATCAGTGGTTGATAACATCGCGGCTACGTCAAGTCGTCTACGCTACATCTGTTTTTGATTTTTCATAGAAGTAATTATTCTGGCTTGTTGTTGCCTGGTTTTTTTTAGGTTTTCATTGTAGGATTTGTGTGGGTGTTACGTGGAAGTTATAGGTTGTCTCTGGATATTACCTTACGTATTTTATGGGTTGGAAAAACGTCTTTTATAGGTTGATCGTTATTATTTTTGTGTTGTTATTTTTCACTTAGATAGAATTGCTAATAAGAAGGTGGCATGTTGGTCTTTAATTTTATTGACTCTCAGAAGATGCATGCGGGTGTTTTATTGATTATGCCTTTTTTTTACTTAAGTTGGATCGATGTCGAGCACGTGATAATTTTTATACTTTATTTCCTTTCAGTTGATGCATGTAAGGTTTTGTCTTTCAATTGATGCATGCAGGTGTTTTGCTTGCTTTGCTGATTAGCCCTTCTTTTACGTATGTTGGATCGCTATTGAGAAGGTGGTATGTTGAGTTTTACTCTTTATTTCCTTTTAATTGATGCATGCAGGGGGTTTTCTTAATTTCTTAGCCCTGTGAGTTCGCATAATGGTTGTATTGGATACAATGGTGGTTATTGTGTTTTTTTGGGTTAGATCGGTGGAACGCATGGTTGATGCGAGTGTAGCACTGAGCCGTGGTCAATCTGGTCATACCTAGGATGTGAATCCCTGGAAATTCGTGTGTAGTCAGCTTACTACTATTTACGGTACTTCCTTTTTATATGCTTAATTGATATCAATTTAAAACTTCTTCGTCGTTTTAGATGCGCAATGTATTTGACAGCTTTTCGATTTCGACTTTTTTATTTATTTGCTTTATTACCTTCGGTTCTTACTTTTTCAATTGCTCTCCACTTTTGGGACTTTTTTTGTAATGACTTTATGCAGGAAGAGCTGAACCACATGGTCCTAATGATCACACCACCGGCCAAACCACAGTCCATCAGTCAGAGCCAAGCCCTCCACCAGGTAGTTCCTAGGTTCCTAAGAAGTACACAAGGTCCAGCTAGGAGCTAGCCCCTTGGCCCCATGCGAAGGCCACACGATCAGCTACATTGTTATCCAAGAAGGTTTTCTCAAAGGTGCAACACAAGTCCAGCAAGAACAACGTTCAAGTTAAGGTCCATCAAGAATAATTCAAGTCCAATCCAGCTGATCAGTCCTTCCTTTGCAATAGGTTAAGTATGGAGCAAGAATAAGGAGGCTTATGGGCTCATAGTTGTAATACTCCGTATTTCTATGTGTTGGGGGCTCGGCCGAGTAGGGCATACTCGACCAAGTACATAGTGTACTCGGCCGAGTATAGGCTACTCGACCGAGTGAAATTGACTAGTGTCTTTTGGGTGGTTCTGATCTCGCGTACTTGGCCGAATGACATCGGCACTCGACCGAGTGAGTCGTACTCGACCGAGTACGACAGTTTTCGGGGTTAGATCGGACGAGTGATTAAAGGGTTATTATGAGAAATTAGTTTCATAATCAATTTTACGCTTTCATAATCGAAAACCCTAGTTTTCTAATTTTCTCTAATTCCTTAAGGAGCCTTTGATCATCTCGTGCCGGATTCGATTGTTTGCATTGCCTTGATTGATTACGTTGGTAAGTATGCCTGTTTATGATTCATTTGTGATTATTGTAGTAACCCTAATTGAATTGAGGGAAAGGGAATGAACTTTGTGTTGATTATATGATTGTCGATTTTTTAGGAGGGGACTTCATAGAAGAACGCTTCTGATTACTTTTGCTATTTGCGGATTTTCAATAAGGTAGGGTTTCCCTACTCAGTGTTGCATTACTAATTGATGTGATAAGATGTTATGATTCTTATTATGTGATTGATGATGGTGTTGATGGAGTTCGGGTTTGGGGTTGTTGACGATGGTTACTATTGTTGTACACGGCCTGGTGAGGGACCACGGGATGAAAACGAGGGACAAGCTTAGTGATACGCATTTGTGGAGTCGCCACAAATTTTTATGGAAAATTGGAACCGTTCGAATACCTTATGCCATGTCAAGACACAAATTAATGACATGAACACTAAGAACTCGTTATCCTTAGCATTCTATGTCTAGAATGACTCTCGTGGATGCCAATGAACACGGATGTTCACAGAGATCTGGAGTAAGGGGTGAGGGTAAGTATGTGGGAAATATCGGTATATTTCATCATTAAATTACGGATTATAACGAAACTATAGTATATGAATTACGAGTCATAAATGAATTGCATAATATAAAATCATATGAATCTAGAATTAACCTTTGGTCCTAGCAAATATGGCCTATGAACAATATCGAAGTCGATATTCTCCTAATTGTTGCACCCAAGATGCTCCAAGATATGCCTTGCTTGTGCTAGAATTTTTGAGAAAAGTTACTGCTAATTTTTCTTTCGTGTGATGATGAATGATAGAGAGAATTCAAGAAGAAAAAAAACTTGTTCTCCTTTGCTCTCTTTCGGCCGTGTAACCCCTAGGGTTAGAAGGAGATTTTTTTTTCTTTTTAACCCTCTTGTTATTAGGTTTTTTGACCTAGTTACCATAAAAGAATAATCGGAGATATTTTCTCTTATTTAACTCTAAATAGCCGAAAAATTTGAGAAGAAAAAGACTATTTTTTTCCGGTCCTTTTTCGGTTATATTAGCATGTGATATAATATATATACGTCAACTATAAATATCCGTATATTTATAATTTGCTAATTAAATATAACCTTTTATGTTTAATTACGAATTAACAATTTAATTCGTTTAAGCTTATATTATATACATTGATTAAATATAACGGTTTATATTTAATTACGAATTACATTTAATTCGTCTCAGCTAATATTATTTAATCGTTATTAAATAATCGTATCATCATTCATATACATCGACTAACCTTTTAGTCATTTAATAAGGCATCAATGTGATTATATTATTCATATAATTACATCTCTCAGGCACATCATTTAGGTGTGATTTTTAGGGACCAGTTGATCACCGCCATTAAAATGACAATAACGTCAAACTTCTAGCAAGCCAACCGTTATCGATAAGATAATAATACTAAGTATACCCTGTGAACCTGTAAGAGATTTATTCATGTTATCACACTAACTGTGGAGGACACTAGCTCCAACAATCTCCCACTTGTCCTTACAAGTGTATGTGCGATAACCCGATTCTCATATCCATAAATTTCTCCCACTCAATGTAAAACAATTTGCAAAGTCCGTATTTACAAAGGTAGCATTTTACAAGCGATCAATATCAAGAGTGGTTTTCCCGACTAGAGAGTAACTTAACTGATAAACGAATCATTATTCGAGCATGACCATTCATTTCGGTTACAACTCCTCGAGTGGCCTTGAGAAATAACAAAACCTGATAAAGGTTGGATATTTTCCTCAACTCGAATCCTGCAGATACAAGCACAGTATGAAATGACCAAGTAAAAATATACTTAGCCTCCTGTTACGGTCGCCCATGAGAAAGAAACCAAAGTCACCCAAAAACTGCCTTAATCTCAAGAGACAGTCGATAGTCAAAAGAATCGACTCTTAGGAACACTATGGACGTCCTATCCACGACCTGGCACCAAATGTTCTGAAACATTTAGGACTCCATAACGTTGTCACGATGTCCTACGAGGTATCTTTATAACTCGTATCTGTGATCGATCAATCAACCGTTTGACTTATAGCTCGTTGAACCCACCATCAATCAACTTCACAGTATAATTGCCAGAGTTATCAGCTCATGTAGGCGATTACGGACCAAAACAATTATAATGTAATTCAGTTCACTTTGTGGCGTTCAATGTTGTCGTAAAAGCCACATGAAAAACAAAATATGAAACAATACTATGATTTATAAAATAGTGCATGAAAAAGATACATGTATCTAATCCAATAAAACAGCTACTACAATCAGGAACACGTTTAATTTCCCATGAAAATGACGTGCCCCCCCTGTCATGCTTATCATTTTTAACGGTTAGTGAGAGGGCCGCGATGTTGGCCTCCGAAGCAATCTTGGGCCTATCACTATCTCCTTTTGCTCACGTAATCACGATCATGTGAGCCTTCCGAATACAGTCCAACTTGTTGTCTGGACTTAGCTCTTAGACCTGGAACGACGGCACCTTATTATCACCATAGATGGTGATAGGGTCATTCGAACTAGGACTACGGTTAGTCCTTGTAAAAATTGACTCACCCATATAGCTCCTGCAGCTTCTGAAGCGGCATAGTACTCGGACTCAGTTGTAGAATCTCTATACACTCTATGTTGGATATTTTCCTCAACTCGAATCTTGCAGATGTAAGCACAGTATGAAATGACCCAGTAAAAATCTGCTTGGCCTCCTGTTACGGTTGACCATGAGAAAGAAACCAAAGTCCCCCAAAAACTGCCTTAATCTCAAGAGACAGTCGATAGTCAAAAGAATCGACTCTAGGAACACTATGGACGTCCTATCCACGACCTGACACCTAATGTTCTGAAACATTTAGGACTCCATAACGTTGTCACAAAATTGTCCTGCGAGGTATCATTATAACTCGTATATGTGATCGATCAGTCAACTGTTTGACTTATGGCTCGTTGAACCCACCATCAATCGACTTCACAGAATAATTGCCAGAGTTATCAGCTCATGTAGGCGATTACGGACCAAAACAAATATAATGTAATTCAGTTCACTTTGTGGTGTTCAATGTTGTCAGTACAACCCACATGAAAAACAAAATAGAAAACAAAACGATGATTTTATAGATAGTTTTTATGAAAAAGATACAGGTGTCTAATCCATATAAAACAACTAATACAACTCAGGAACAGTTTGATTCCCATGGAAATAACGTGCCCTTCATGCTTATCATATCTCAATGGTTTAGTGAGAGGATATGCGACGTTATCATCCGTAGCAATCTTGTCTATCACTATCTCCCTTTGCTCCACGTAATCTCGGATCATGTGAGCCTTCCGTTGTACATGCCTAGACTTGTTGCTGGACTTAGGCTCCTTAGCCTGGAAGATGGCACCACTATTATCACAATAGATGGTGATCGGGTCATCCGAACTAGGAACTACAGTTAGTCCTTGTAAGAATTGACGCATCCATATAGCTTCCTTCGCAGCCTCTGAAGCAGCATAGTACTCGGACTCAGTCGTAGAATCTGCTATAACACTTTGTTTGGAGCTTTTCCAGCTGACCGCAGCGCCATTAAGAGTAAAAACGAATCCAGACTGAGATTTCGAGTCATCTCGATCCGTTTGGAAGCTAGCATCTGCGTAACCGATTGCGCATAGCTCAGTGTCACCTCCATAAGTCAATACCCAATCCTTAGTCCTCCGTAGGTACTTAAGGATATTCTTAACAGCCATCCAGTGTGTTTCACCTGGATTGCCTTGGTACCGACTCGTCATACTCAATGCATATGCCACGTCTGGACGTGTGCATATCATGGCATACATGATCGATCCTATAGCTGATGCATAAGGAACCCGACTCATGCGCTCGACCTCTTCCGATGTCTTTGGTGCCTGAGCTTTACTCAACTGCATCCCAGAAATCATTGGAAGGTTCCCCTTCTTGGAGTTGGTCATGCTGAACCTCTCAAGAATCTTATCTATATAAGACTCCTGACTGAGGGATAACATCCGTCGTGATCTATCTCTGTAGATACGGATCCCCAAAATTCTTTGTGCCTCGCCCAGATCTTTCATCTGGAAGTGGTTCTTTAACCAAACTTTTACCGAAGTTAAGAGAGGTATGTCATTCCCAATCAAGAGTATGTCGTCAACATACAATATTAGGAAGACAATCTTGCTCCCACTCGACTTGATATATAAGCATGGTTCCTCGACCGATCGAGTAAATCCATTCTCTTTTATCACGTGGTCGAAACGATGATTCCAACTCCGAGAAGCCTGCTTAAGTTCATAGATGGAACGCTTAAGCTTGCATACCTTCTTAGAATTTTTAGGATCAATAAAACCTTCGGGTTGTACCATGTACAACTCCTCCTCCAAATAACCGTTTAAGAAGGCGGTTTTCACGTCCATCTGCCAAATTTCATAGTCATGAAAAGCGGCAATCGCTAAGATGATCCGAATGGAACGCATCATGACTACGGGTGCAAAAATTTCATCATAATGCAATCCGTGCACTTGAGTGAAAGCTTTTGCTACTATTCGTGCCTTATAGGTGTCTGGTTGTCCCCCTACGGAATGCTTTATCTTGTAAAGTCATTTGCACTGAAGAGGCCGAACCTTATCAGGCAAATCAACCAGATCTCATACGTCATTCTCATACATAGAGTCCATCTCGGATTGCATGGCTTCAAGTCATAGCTTAGAGTCGGAACAGGTCATGGCACCTTTATAGGTAGCGGGTTCGTTACTCTCTAAGAGTAAAACGTCATCTCTCTCATTCTTCTCGACCATACCAATGTATCTGTCTGGAGGAATAGAGTGTCTACCCGACCTCATAGGTTCCAAAGGAATATTGATCGCATCCGATGATGAAGGAACAGTTTCCTCCATTGATTGCTCGGTTGTTGGTTCTTGAATCTCCGACAGATCGAAGGTTCCATTACTTGCCCTATTCTCGAGACACTCTTTCTCTAAGAACGTCGCACTAGCCGCAACAAAAACTCGATGTTCGGTAGGCGAGTAAAAGTAATGGTCAAACATCCCTTTTGGATAACCAATAAAGTATGTCTTGACCGATCGTGGGCCTAGCTTATCGTCAGGTCTCCACTTGACATAAGCCTCGCAGTCCCAAACCCGAATAAAGGACAAGTTAGGGACTGTTCCCTTCCATAATTCATATGGAGTCTTGTCTACAGCTTTAGACGGACTTCGGTTAAGTATTAAAGCAGCTGACAAAAGAGCATAACCCCACAATGAATCAGGTACAATCGTGTGACTCATCATGGATCGAACCATATCAAGTAATGTTCGATTTCTCCGTTCGGACACACCATTCAATTGTGGTGTTCCAGGTGGAGTTAACTGTAGTACTACACCACAGTCTTTGAGGTGTTGATCAAACTCATTCGAAAGATATTCGCCACCACGATCTGAACGTAGTGCTTTAATCTTTCTATCCAGTTGGTTTTCAACCTTATTCTGGAATTCCTTGAACTTGTCAAAGTTCTCACTTTTATGCTTCATTATGTAGACATATCCATATCTACTCAAATCGTCCGTGAAAGTGATAAAATATCTATAGCCATCTCTAGCGTTGATTGACATAGGTCCACACACATCAGTATGTATGAGTCCTAATAGGTCAGCAGCGCGCATTCCAACACCTTTGAAGGAAATTCGAGTCATTTTGCCTATGAGACATGATTCACACGTGCCAAAATTCATAGTCAAATGGGGAGATAGTCCCATTGTCAATGAGCTTCTTCACGCGTTTTTCATTTATGTGTCCCATACGGCAATGTCATAGATAGGTTTGATCTTTGTCACCAACCTTTACTTTCTTACTACTCACATGCGTTATATCTGTGGTTTGATCTAAAACATAAATCCCGTTTATGGAAACTGCTTTAGCATAAATCATTTCGTTTAAAGAGAAAATACAGCTTTTATCCTTTATTACAAACGAAAAACCGTCCTTATCAAGTACGGAAACATAAATAATGTTTTTAGATAAACTGGGTACATAGTAACAGTTATTCAGAAATAACTCAAATCCACTCGGGAATTGGATTACATATGTTCCCACTGAAACGGCAGCTACTCTTGCTCCATTCCCCACTCGCAGGTCCACATCACCCCTTGCAAGAGTTGTGATGTTTCTTAGGCCCTGCAAATGATTACACAGATGAGAACCACAACCACTATCTAATACCCAAGTTCCGAAACTTGCATGGTTAATCTCAATCATATGAATAAAAGAAGAAGACATACCAACAGGAGAGACGCGACCTGCTTTTATGTCCTCACGGTACACGGGGCAGTTCCTCCTCCAATGCCCAAGCTTGTGGCAATGGTGACACTCCACGTTACCTTCAACGCTCTTTGTCTTGCCTTTTGAGCTACCGCTAGTCTCACCAGGCCCACTCTTGCCTTGCCCTGACCTTTTGAATTTCGGCTTCCCTACAGCTAGGTTGGCCTGAGCCTTGCCCTTACCTTTGCCCTTGTTTGCAATCATGAGAACGTCCTGTTTCAGACTCCCACTCAATTTCAGATCACTCTATGTCTGTACGAGGAGTGAGTGAAGCTGATGAAGACTCTTCTTCATATCATTCATATAGTAATTTGCCCTGAAAAGGGCAAAACCATCATGAAGTTAATGGAGAACGCGGTCAATGACGATCTTCTCATCGATTTTGCAACCAAGTGCCTCCAGTTTCTCGACATTCTCAATCATATCAAGAATGTGTGGGCTAACCGCTTGGCCCTTCTGGAGTTTCGCCTCAAAGAAGCGACAGGTATGCTCATAGCTAACGATCCTCGGAGCTTTCGAGAACTCGTTAGAGAGCGTGGTGAAAATCTTCTTCGCACCATGGGCAATGAATCGCCTTTGCAAATTTGATTCCATTGAAAAGATGAGTACGTTCTTTATCGCACCCGCCTCCATCATGAAATCACTATAAGCAAGTGATTCATTGGCTCCTGCATTGGGGCCTGGGTTGGGCAGTAGTGGCTCGGTCAAGTACTTGAGCTTACCGTCCGCAATAGCAGCATTCCGTAATGCCGCCTCCCAGTCCGCAAAGTTGGACCCGTTATTCTTCAGTCGCGTTGACTGATTCATATTGTCCATGAAAATCTTAAGCCAGGACTCACGTCCGAGCGTGGCACTTGGCATTGGGTCATCAGTATGGCCAGCCATTTGTTATTAGCAGTTATATCTGTATATAACGAATTCAAAACTGTGAAAAAGAAAATAAATATGATAAGTATTCATCGTTTTAATTTTGAGTCTAATGAAAAACTGTTTAATGCGATGACTCGTGCATTTATACAATTGACCTCCCTCAAGAATTATATAAATGATCCCAAGACTCAATTTCTGTAAATTGATAAGCCAACCTCTTGGCTAATTCTACTTTTAGAATTCCTGATCGATAAATTTCTGTAAATTCTATCTTTTAGTCCATCATAATCACGAGATATTACTCGTACTATACTGTTGAGATAAAATAGGTCAACACTCACTACTTACCCAACGTAGAAGGGGTCATATTATGACTTCCGACGAAGAAGGGGTTCATAGTAGTTTTCCCTATAAAGACTAGTCTCAATTTTATTTATAGGGGAATGTCCCATCATCTTAACTTTAATTCATTTTAAGTGAACGAATGTCTAGCAACTCGAGAATGATTTAAACTAAGGTGATGACCCTAAAAGCGAGTGACATCTGTATGTCCATGATTAAAATATTCAAACTGTATGAATCATTTTTCATGCATTTTTAGGTAGTTTGGTTTAGGCGGAATATGATGCAATTATCTATCATGTAAAAGAGAAAGAAAGTGAGAAAATACGTAAACTATTACAACGGTCCTAGTGTGGCCTATCTACCAAAATGAACAGTAAATACAAGTTTGGAATCCATCCTTATGGACCCGAGAAGCTTGATTTGATGTTCCATCTTGGTCCATGTAGCGGGAGTGAGCATCCGATCTCCGTGTCTAGTCTTCTTAAAATTACATTTCAAAATTACAAAAATAAAGCTATTTACATTCTAATTCCCAAAACATATTAAAAGAAAAAGATACGAGATCTCAAAAATACATCCAAACCATGTTTCCATCATTACGAAAACATGATTAACTAAGGCCACACTAGGTATTACATTTTAAACCAATTGCAAAAATACGTAAAGAAAATCATTCATTCATTCAAACAACATAAATAAAATGCATCAACTGATTAAATTATGTGATTATTCCGTAATAAGTCACAAAATTCGTATCAAACAAATCCAACTTTAACATTATTTTAAACCTCTTTAAAATAATTAGGTATCATATAATTGTGAACCGATTCACAACAAACGATTTTTCGGTACGGGTACTGTTCACAGCCATAATTTTTTTTTTTCGAAAACAGCAGTACGGGTACTGTTCACAGCAAGGAAAACAAAATTTTTTTTTTTTTTAAAACAGCAGCAGCAGCAGCAAAAAACAGCAGCAGCAAAAAAACAGCAGAATTTTTTTTTTTTTTTTTTTTTTCGTTCGTTTTTTTTTTTTCGGTTCAATAAACACAAAAAAAAAAACTTTGATGAATAGAAATTGTTTATGGTTGCTATTAGAACAAGATTAGCATATTAATTAATGAAACAAGATCAATCGTATATGCTAAAAACTATATAACGACTTAAATCAATCACGACTTCAAAATAGAGAAACTCATAATGCTCTTAAACGCGACTTGATCGAGCATATATGGCAAAAATTTGGTTGTGGTGATTAATATTGTATTTTTATTTTTAGAAAGTATATAAGTTTTGCATGTTTTTCTTATCATTAATGTACTTGTATTGTAACTTTAAATTTTAAGAATTTTTAAGAAAAGTAATATTTTGTGGGATAAAAAGTAATAAAATAATTCTTTTAATAGTAATTAGAATAAATATTTAATGTATAAAAGAGAATATAAAAGGTGGGGTATAGAAAATAGTGAAAAGTGAGTGTTGTAAGAATGTTATTAATGGAGTGTGTAAATTATGATTAAGTTTATTGAAGTGGAAGAAGAACGAAAATGTGAAAATATTAATATAATAATCATAACATTTGTAATGTACAAATTGCTGATGTACATACTACTATATATGTAATAATCAGTATTAGTTTTGTAAGACGTTTGCCTTATTATTGGTCGTAATTGTGTTTGATGGAGACTTCGTGATGGTTAGAGGTCATAAATATGGTCTTCTTGTTATTGTGTTGTTGCGACATGTTTCGCCTTGTTGCGTTATGACTTATGAGTATGGGTTGTGAATTTCGAGAACGAAGTTCGTTCTTAAGAAGGGAAGACTGTAATACTTCGTATTTCTGATTACCTTTTACTCGGTCGAGTAGGGGTCACACTCGACCGAGTGGGGTGTGTACTCGGCCAAGTAGGGTGCATTCGGCCGAGTGGGCTTTTGGTGTCAGTTAGGCAGCCTTCTGTCTAGTTGGCACTCGGCCGAGTGTAGTGTGCACTCGACCGAGTGCACCGGTCTGCGGGTTTTATCAGCTGGTTTGATTAAAGATAATCAAGAGGAATTAAAAGAAATTTCGCCAGTTAACTTATCATTATCAACCCTAAACCTCTTATAACTCTCTCAAAACCCTCTTAATCACCTTTAATCGTCTCAAGGCTCGGAGTTCGGTCACATCTTGTCTTGTGTGCTGATATCATCAGTAAGTAATCTTGTCTTTATGTTTAATACTGTAATCATTATGGGTAGTGTATGTAGGTAAATATCCGTATATTTCACCTATAAATTTCAGGATTATAACAAAATTATAAGATACGAAATAACGAGTCATATATGAAAATAACGATATAAATAAGAGATAAAAATCAACCTTTGGTCCTTGCAAATTGGCTTAAGAACAATATCAAAAGTATGATATCTCCTACTAGTTGCACCCAAAATGCTCCTTGATATGCCTTAATCGTGCTGGAACGATTATACAAAATTACCGCTAATTTTATGTGAGGTTTGATGATGATAGATCTGGAGAGAAAAATTGAGAGAAAAATCACCCTAGTCAATGTATTTGTGCCGTCACACTTAGAGACAAATTAGGGTATTTTTCTTTTTATTCTCCCCTAATCATACTAGCTAGGTTTTCCTAAAATAAGAAATTGCAATTTGGATCCTTTCCAAACCGATTTGGACCGAATAGATATATCCATTTATTGCTTCATATTTTCGGTCACCTCTATTAAATAACATCCATTGTATTATTATAATTATCGTCACTAATATCGTCATCTTATTAATAAGTCCACTCAACCTTTTGCAGTCGATTTATTAATACATGTCTGACAATATTTACAATAATTATTACGAGTAATACATTTGCTTAATTAAATATAACGGTTTATATTTAATCACGAATTAACTGATTAGTTCGTTTAAGCTAACATTATTTACATTAATTAAATATAACAGTTTATATTCAATTTACGAATTAACAGTTTAATCCGTCTATCATCATCATTTTTGACTAACCTTTTAGTCAAATACATCGACTAACCTTTTAGTCGTATAAGGCATCAATATGACTATATTATTCATATAATTACATCTCTCAGACACATCCTATAGGTGTGACTTATAGGGATTAGTTGATCACCGCCATAATAAAATGACAATAACGTCAAACTTCTAGCAAGTCAACCGTTATTAATAAACGTTAATCAACTGATTATTATACAAAGTATACCCTGTGAACCTACAGAGATTTATTTATGTTATTGCACTAACTGTGGAGGACACTGGCTCCAACAGTGTAGAACTCTAATTGAATTGGAAAAGGAGGGATTTGATAGTTATTGATTGTAATATTAATTGATTGTTTAGGGGGAGACTTCATAGAGGAAGAATTCTGATTTGTGATTGATTACTTGCGGGTTTGCTTACAGAGTTACTGGTAGGGTTTCTCTACTCAGTACTTTTGTATGTTGTTTAATGTGTTAAGATGTGATTGTTGGTTGTTTGTTGATATTGGTGATGGTGATTTTTGTGATAGGGATGATGATGATGATGGTTTGGAGTTTGGAGTTGTGTTACTTGGTTACTATTTTGGTGGTCCGACGGAAGACGGACCACACGGACCACACCCCGAGTTAGCCTCTCGTGGCTCTCCCGCTACGAGAGGGATATGCACATTAATGTTTTAGGTCTCTTTCTACGACAAGAGAGGAGTTCGATGTCCAGTGCTGCAGTCTAACATCAATATATAGGTGGTTTTGCAGGTCAGGTTTTCAGCCTGATGCTGTTGGGGTTACCGCCGCGGTGGGATTCCGGTTACTGGTACTTGATGGTGATGTTGGTGGTTGACTGATGGTTCTTATTTATACCATTGTTGTCTTATACGTTGAATGATGTATGATGGTACTGACCCTGTTAATGTTTTCCAAAACTACTGTGATACATTGGGGAAAGGTGAGCAGGTGTCTAGCAGGTAATTGACTGAGCTCGCTGATATACAATATATTTAGACCAACTCCCCTCTTCATTCTCTACTATTTCAACCTTATTCAATGCATTTTAGCGTTGGTTTTATTGCATTTTGCCTACTATCACGCGTTGCTTTCATATCATGAACTTCCGTCTCGTTTTATAGGAAATATGCCAAAAGAAGTATGAGACGGGATGAGAAGCAAGAAACCGTCACTAAGCATATAAGGAAATGAAGAAATAAAAGAAGAAGAAGAAATCGAGAAAAGAAGAGAAGGAAGGGGAAGGGGAGTCCCAGCCGGTCCAGGCCACCGGCGGCCGGCCGACCAGCTGGGCACCCTACCTAGCCCCAACAAAGCGAGAAAAAAATGGTGGATCAGGGAGCCCTAGCCGGTCCAGGCCACCGGCGGCCGGCCAGATCGGCTGGGGAGTCAGCATGAAGAAAGAAGAAGATACGAGCACGGAGCCCCAACCGGTCCAGGCCACCGGCGGCCGGCCGGCCGGTAGGGGGAGTCGGCATTAAGAAAAAAAGAAGAAAGGAGCAGGGAGCCCCAGCCGGTCTAGGCCACCGGCGGCCGGCCGACCGGCTGGGATCCCCAGTCCGCAAACACATTTCTTCTTATTTTGAACCCCTTAATCCTACCAACCTATAAACAGTGGCGGAGCCAGGATTTGAATTTAGGGGGGGCAAAAAATATTAGGAGGGGCGAACGACTTATTTCATAAAGTACTTTTAAAAAATTTCGGAAAATTTCACTAAGAACTTCAAAATTTTCAACCGCCGGGGGGGGGGGGGGGGGGGGGCTGCTAGCCCCCCTAGCTCCACCACTGCCTATAAATACCCTATCTTAATTCATTTCTATTATTCTACCCTAGATACAAGAATCCTAGTAATTAGTAAGAAATACTTCTTAATTAGCACTCTAATCCTCTCTTAACTAGTGATTATTACTCAATTTCCTACTTATTATTGTTAGATCTAGTCTCTTTTTTAGCTATTAGTAAACAATTGGGTTGTAATTTGAAAACAAGAGGAGAATCTTATTTGATTATTAATCCAAGTTTCATCCTTTCTTACAAGTTTTGGTATAATATGTCATCTTTATTTCAATACTTGTTCTTGTTTATTTATCTAGTTTTCATGTTAAATATGTCTTCTTTTGTTTATTTCATATCAAAATATACATCTTTAATACATTCTTTCATTAATATGAGTGAGTAGTGTTTTACTAGGGTATATGGGGATTTAATGTAGGTTTATGGGTCGATTATGGTAATTGGGCATAAAGATTAAGTCTTTTAGTGTCTACTTGTTTTGTGCACGCAAGGTGTTTGTTGAAATGCTTGAATGATTAATTTGAGTAATTTACATGTTTAATTACTAGTTTGAGTGAGAGCTTAAACTTGTATTGTATTTGTGTGTGTTTTGGATGTTTAGGGGGAGGTTAGGGCGAGAACCCAATCGAACCTTAGGCTAGGGCTCGTCTGCACCGAGTGGTGGAGGCTTGTTTAGACTCACTTTTAGACTAGTCTTAACCCCCACGATAATTGACCTATACTTACATTAACGAACCCATTCACCTTAGTTTCTTTTAATCTTTGTTTTAAATCATCTTCAACTTGCTATTAGCTAGAATTAAACTAGAATTTGATTAAACCGTCTTAGACCCATAATTACCGTCCCTTGGGATACGACCCTTACAATACCCAACGATAACTCGTTCGCTTGCGAGGTCAATTAAAACACACAACAAGTTTTTGGCGCCGCTGCCGGGGACGGCGATATTGGATATGATAGTTTAATTGATTTTAGGCTTAGTTCACTTTTATTTGTTTGATTTTCCATTTGTCCTAGTGCATCTATATGCATTAGGACTATTTGATCTTTCTTTGAGTGCATGAGTAGGTATTTTATCGGACCTATTTTTCCGCTTGATCGAGATATTGAGAAGACTTTCCCTCTACTAGTGCGCTATGGAAGTCGATGGTTTTTCAACAGGACCAATTGAATCAATCCGGGAACATCGAAAGATTTCAGTGCCACCGCACCGATACAAGGCCTTGAAGAAGGCATGGTTAGGCATCTACAGTTCAATTACAGAGAAGATGAAGATTGATGTCAAAATGAACCTTGAAACCCGAAAAGTCGAACTAAGGACAAGGACAATGACGTCAAATGCTGTTAACCTGCAGAAATCTGTTGATTTTGTGCATGCATTTATGCTTGGATTTGTTGTTGTAGATGCCAACCTTCTACTATGGAATGATAAGTTCTATGTATAATCATTCGAGAGAAAAAAATATGACAAAAAACTCGAGGACAAGAAGCTGTTGCGAGCCATAGGGAGGCTCTCTGGGGATGAAGAAAAAGCGCCAAAGGCGCGAATTGTGATTACAGACACGAAGGTTCACATTTTGGGATCCTATAAAAGCATCAAGATAGCAAGGGATTGCCTTTGTAACATTATATTTGGATTTCCTCACAGAATGGTTTGTTCCAAACTTTGAGTTGTTAGCCTTTTTTATTATCAGAGAGACGTTTGTTTTAGGAGTAACTATTTTCTATTTTTATCCTCTCTAGTTCATCTCTTATGACAAATGACTCCTATTAATTACCGAATTCTTATTTGATTAGCTTCATAATGTGTGTCCTTAGGGCGCACATAGAAAAACCGTTTTATCGTTTATACTTATGAATAAATTTTGACTATCGTTTTTGTCGAAGCAATTCTATGGTGTTGTTCATGAACTTGAACAAAAGTTTATTACTTCAGAAAAATCATGTATATCGTACATTGGCCTACTAATCTAATGTGTTATGAAGTGTATGTAAAATGTTTTTAAGGTTGTGCTATTAGTTAAAAAAAATGCATTAGTCATGTCTCCATAACTGATTAGGAGATCAATACAACAACTAATTTTTTAGAGATTAACAACACTTATTGTAAAATCATTTAGGAATAAATCATTATGCAATTAATCTCATATACGGAGTTTAATGTTGTCTTATATGTCAACACTATGCAATCTGTTACTTCTCAACCGAGTCAATAAGACTTGTTCCAAGTCTTATTCAAAGCCTAGAGACTCTCCTATTCTACCTAAGTTGTTAATGTACTTAGTCAATTATTGTTTCTAGTTTATAGCATCTATTAGCTGGTAGTTTAGCTAGATAATTAGTATATATATCTTGCTCATGTAACTCATTAACTCAACAAATATAATATACAACTATCTCATTCCTCACATGGTATCAGACATCTAACGATCCTCACGATCAAAACGTCTTGAACTCGAATCTTATACACACAACTCGGTTTTTTTTCCTTCTCCTATCATGGCTGCCCATAAACTCCAATTCCCCAATCCTGCCGAACCCAACTCACCACTCACCCTTGTATCCTTTGCCAATTGTATTCAACTCAAGGATACAACGTCAATGGCGTTTCCAAATTTGAGCCATAATGAATGGCCTTCAATTATTTGCTTTCCTCAATGGCACAAATCCGCCTCGGCCAAAAACCGTGACCATTCAGCCAACTCTTCCCGCCACTGAACCTACCGTCAATCCGAACCCCGCCTACTCGACTTGGTATCGCCAATACCAACTTATTCTTGGTGCCCTCACCAGCACCTTATCTTCTCCTATTACCGGCCTCATAGTCAATGACACCACTTCGAATGAGGCCTGGACAACTCTAAACCGTACGTTTGCCAATTCCTCACGTGGTCACCGCCTTCAAATCAAAGATCGTCTCAAAAATATCTCCCATACTGATGACATGAGCATTACCGACTTCATGACGGCTATCAAAGCTTGCACTTGCGATCTTGCCCAACTTGAACATCCCATGGATGTTGATGACCTTACCACCAAAATTCTCAATGGTCTTAATCAAGACAAATATCGCTCCGTTATTGAAGCTATTCGTGCGAGAGACACACCTATCTTCTTCGAAGCCCTCCACGAAAAACTAATACAACATGAACTCTGTCTCAAACAACATCCCGCCACCACAAATTTTCAGCCCATTGCTCATGCCGCATCCTATCATCGTTCAAACTATAAAAATCGTCCTTATTCCTATTCACAAAAATCTGTACCCCAAGCTCAAATTGTTTCAAACAATTCGTCCTCCAACAATCAGACCTCCTCCTATACCAAACCTTATCAAGGACGTTGTCACTTTTGTGACAACGTTGGTCACGTTGCTTCCGATTTGCAACCGAGTGTTGAATGTTTCAACAACAATATCCGAATGTGGTCTTCCCAACCCGACAATATCGCGGCCCTCGTCCCCAAGCTCACACTGCTGCACACAATACCATCCAACCACAACACTCATGGACAGTTGATAGCGGCACATCCCACCACATTGCCAATGATCTCAATACCCTATCACTTCACTCGCTCTATGAAGGACCCGATGACCTTGTCATCCTTGCCAATAACCCAATTTGGTTCTTTTTCCCTTCCTTCTTTTAATCACTCTCTTTTATTTTCCAATGTTTTGGTCTTTCCCACAATTTCTCGAAATCTTCTCTATTACTCAATTTTGCAACGATAATAACGCCATTGCTACTTTCTTAACAAACTCTTTAACTATCAATGATGTTCAGACAGGAGCGATCCTTTTTCACGGTCGCCTAATTGATGGCATGTACACCTGGTCACCTACTCCGCCTCACGCAAATGTCGTCATAGCTCCTGGTCAAGTATCATGGCATCATCGACTCGGCCATCCATCAAATAAAATTCAACAACTTTTCAATTCTAGATTTAATTTACGTATTCCGATTTCCGAGCATTGTATTTATTGTCATATAAATAAAAGTCCCAAACTTCCGTTTGCAACCTCAACTCTTCAATCTGTGGCTCCCCTTGGCCTTATTTTTTCCGATGTATGGACGTCTCCCATTATTTCAAACGAGTCTTTTAAATATTATGTCGCATTTATCGATAATTATACCCGTTATATATGACTTTATCCTATTAAACACAAATCCAACACAGCCTCGACTTTTATAAAATTCCGAGCAATTGTTGAAAAATACTTCAATAAAAATATTCGACAATTTTATTCCGATAACGGCGGTAAATTTATCACACTCACAAACCATTTCAATATCAATGGAATTAACCATCTCACATCACCTCCCCATACTCCAGGAAACAATGGTTTTTCCGAGAGACGCCACCATCATATCGTTTAAACCGGCCTATCCCTCCTTACACACGCCAAAATTCCTACCACATTCTGGCCTCACGCTTTCAATACTGCAGTATTTAATTAATCGTCTCCTAACTCCCACACTAAAAAAATAGCTCTCCCTACTCCGTCTTATTCAAAACTGAACCCAACATAAACAAACTCCATAGCTTTGGATGCTTATGT
Source organism: Heliosperma pusillum (assembly GCA_022085475.1). NCBI lineage: Eukaryota > Viridiplantae > Streptophyta > Magnoliopsida > Caryophyllales > Caryophyllaceae > Heliosperma > Heliosperma pusillum. The sequence goes on from JAIUZE010000703.1 coordinate 158,625, forward strand.
TTTCCATGGTTACGTCCTTATACCCGACACAAACTTGACCAAAAACCCATTCAATGCGTCTTTCTTGGGTATTCCCAAACTCAAAGTGCTTACCTATGCCTAGGCCCACTTACTTCCCGTATTTACACGTCCCGTCATGTACGGTTTATTGACGATACTTTTCCGTATATGACTCTCCTTAACTTACCCTCCCCTCCTCCTTCCATGACAACTACAAACAGGTGCCCTCTTTCCCTTACCATTCTCTCTGCCCCCATCGAACCCACCCCTGCCCCTGTTTCAACATCCCCTGCCACCTCCCATGTCACTATCTCCTCGACATCCGAACCTACTAACACTTCACCTACTTCTACAACCGAGTCTGCTGACACTCCCCCTTCGTCCCCTCCGCCTCCTCCTCCAATTCATGTCACAAGACTCTCCCACAATATTCGCGCCCTAAACCCCAAATATGCTCATGTTTCCTCCTTACCCACTACTTATATTACGCCCAATACCGTCAAGCAGGCTCTTATCGATCCCCTTTGGCGATCAACTATGCAAGCTGAATTCGATGCCCTAATTAAAAATTCGACTTGGTCTCTAGTTCCACCAGGTAGTGCTCAAAATATAATAGGCTGCAAATGGGTGTTTCGTATTAAATATAATCCGAACGGTAGCCTTAAGCAACACAAAGCCCGTCTTGTTGCTAAAGGTTTTCACAAACGACCCGGTCTTGATTATTCCGAGATATTCAGTCCCGTCATTAAGCCAACCACTATCCGTCTAATCCTTTCCCTGGCTGTTTCCCAATGTTGGACTTTACGTCAAATTGACGTTAATAACGCCTTTCTTCAAGGAACTTTAACCGAGTCTGTGTATATGGTTCAACCTCCGGGATTTGTTCATTCTCAAAATTCAGACTATATATGCAAACTTTGCAAGACCATTTACGGTTTGAAACAAGCTTCTCGAGCTTGGTATACAGAATTAAAGAACTACCTTTTATCTTATGGCTTCAAAAATTCATTATCCGATTCCTCCTTATTTATTTATAATTGCACTAACGTTAGTCTTTTTTCTTTAGTTTATGTCGATGATATTATAATTACAGGTCCGAATCCAAACGATGTCATCTGTTTCATAGCTGCTATCTCACGTCAATTCTCTCTCAAAGATTTGGGTCCGTTATCGTATTTTCTTGGGATGGAAGTCACGCCTATTGCTTCGGGTTTGCACCATAATCAGTCAAAGTATGTTACTGATATTCTCACCCGTCATAAAATGCTCGACTGCAGTCCGTCGTCAACACCAATGCATTCCCATCCTCCATTAGTCCGTCAAGATGCCGAGCCAATTCAAGATGCAACTACATATAGAGCAATTATTGGAAGTCTTCAAGACTTGTCTTTAACCAGACCAGACATTGTGTTTCCCGTAAACAAGCTAGCACAATTTCTCACTCATCCGACATCGCTTCATTGGTGCGCACTTAAACTCCTGCTTTGCTTTCTAAAAGGTACAATCCACCATGGTATTCATCTTTGTAAAAACAGTTCATTTAATTTACATACCTATTGCGATGCGGATTGGGTTGGAGATCACGATGACTACTTATCTACCACGGGTTATGTTGTATTCATCGGTCATCATCCAGTGTCTTGGTCTTCCAAAAAGCAACGTGCCTTGTCAAGATCTTCAACAGAAGCCGAGTTTCGAGCTATCGCCGCTACTACCTCTGAAATCCTATGGTTGAAATCTTTATTGTCTGAACTTGGTATTCCACTATCAAATACGTACACCAGTCATATTCTGTGATAATCTTGGTGCCACCAACTACTCGGCAATCCAATTTTCCATTCAAGAATGAAACATCTCGCCCTTGCCTGCCATTTTGTGCGGGAACATGTTCACTTAGGGACGCTTCGAATTCAACATGTCAATGACGACGATCAAATTGCTGACACACTTACAAAACCTTTGGCCAGACCATGCTTCACATCATTAGCTTCCAAGATTGGTCTTACTCTACGACCGTCCATCTTGCGGAAACATGTCAACACTATGCAATCTGAAACTTCTCAACCAAGTCAATAAGACTTGTTCCAAGTCTCATTCAAAGCCTAGAGACTCTCCTATTTTCTCTCCTATTCTACCTAAGTTGTTAATGTACTTAGTCAATTATTGTTCCTAGTTTATAGCATCTATTAGCTGGTAGTTTAGCTAGATAATCAGTATATATACCTTGCTCATGTAACTCATTAACTCAACAAATATAATATACAACTATCTCATTCCTCACATTATATACAAATGACGTAAAACGGATTAACTAACATACGCAAATATCACGACATATTAAAATGAAATGTTATTTACTTGATAAATAGATAATTTACATTATTTTACAAATGATGTACCAACAACGGTTACCCTCAATGGTACAAAGTACGCCTTCTGACCATGAAGTCAGGAACGATTTGTGAATGATGTACCAACAAAGGTTGTCTTCAATGGTAAAAAGTACACCTATTGTCCATACAGGCAGGTACAATTTGTAAAAACCACTTTAAGTTCTGAAAGAGGTCTGATTGTCTGCCCTGGTCTTAGACTATGTAAGGTACCAGGGCCTACCCTCAAATCCGAACTTTTATATACCAAAAAAGGAAAAGAAAAGAAATTAAGATGACGGTGCTCACAACCAATTTTTTTAGGCAAAAATAAAAGGAGAATTCTGAGAAACATTAACTTAAAACAGTATTAAGTAAGACGGGCTACTTATACTATTGGTTAGTGTCACTTACCCATCATCTTTGTTCGAGACAAAGATTTGATATATCACCGCAAGTTTTCATAATAAAGAAGTCAAATTAAATAAGGCTCTTTTCTTTTGCGCTGAATTTGTCTGAACTGAACTGAACTGAACTGAACTTAATGGAGCTGAACTGAACTGAACTGAACTTAATAGAGGTGAACTGAAGTGATCTGAGCTTAATAGAGCTGAACTGAACTTAATGAAGCTGAACTGAACTTATAGGAACTAAAATTAAGTCCAAAAGAACATGGCCTAAATCGTCTTCCCCTTTATGGATTATTTTAGAGTGGCGTCATGTTTTATATTCGTGAGTCACATACTTCATATTTACAATTTACAATTTATTTTAAAAGCACAACTACTCCGTATAATTAGTGTATAACTTAATTGGCCGACTAGATTAAATAAAACTGTATCTGATCACACAAAGCTTCCGAGTAACACAAATTCTTATTTCAGACGGAATTTGACGGGATTATGTTGCCACTGTTTGATAAAATGTAAGCACAGTTTATATCAACTTGTTTTCAATAGTGGTTACATCTAACTGTAAAGTGGTTACAAAATCCCGTCTTATTGCTTCATACCAAAATTGTCCGTCTGAAGCAAGACCAACTGTCCGAGTAATTATGTCCCATTCGATATTACCGTTAGTCTTCCTTAATACTGTGATATCTGTATTAATAATACACAAATTCTCATTTGTGACGGACACTATCCGTCGCAAGCTTAAGACGGATACCATATTCTCTCACAAAATACCCATCAAGGGTGAGTGGAGAAGCACATGGGGGGTGCCCACCTTGTCCCCTCTACCCATTTCCTCTCACAAAATACCCGTCGCAAGATCCGATCCGTCGCAAGCAAGACCTACTGTTAATAATAAAACTAGTATTAGTGCTACCACTATCCGAGATACCTCTATTATTAGCATTTAAATTTTACACCTATACATTCTCATTAACCTTTCCTATTTCCATTTTGGTCAATTCAGTTAACGTTCCCTTTTTTTTCGGTTGATTTGTATAGTCCAAATCAATAGCATTGTTTTGTAAGGTTTAAACTCACTTTTTATTTTGTTGTGCGAAAGGGGAAGGTTAATGAAAACCGTAAGTCTATCTTGTGATGGGTCAAGTATGAATCACATAGGTAGATAAGACAAAAATTAACGAGGGTAGAGAATCAAGAATGACTTTTTGTCTTATCTACCTATGTGATATTTAACCCGTCACAATCGTACATTCGTCACAAATGAGAATTTGGGTAGGTAATGAGAATAGAATGGAGTAGGAACGATCGCCATTAATGAGAAAATGTACAAGAACATGAAGAAAATTCAATCTAAGGAATTACCGAGTAAAGTTGGAAGCTTGATTTGATTGATTTACTTAGCAAGTCTTCCAAGTTGTTGTAGCATTTATGACTTATGACTTTGTTTCCAGCATGCACAAGAAAACAAGAACAAAGTTATAGTAAACTTATTAGTGATATCCCTAAAAATCAGGTTGATAAATGTTCACAAAATTAATAAAATGACATTAGTCAAGTAAGTCTGCATTTAACGTGTACAATTGACCGTGTTATGATCACAATAGTCGACAAAGATATGGTTTCTTACATGGTTACATCGTAAAAAAACCGACACAGTTACATCTGGGGTTAGGAGGGGCGCTCGCTCCTCGGTGGATGACTTTTTCGAAGTTTTAAGTTAAATTTTTCAAAAAAATTTCAAGTGTATATTACGTGTTAGTCATTTATCTCTCCTAAATTTTTTCGCCAACCCTAAATTGAAATCCTAACTCCGCCATTAATTGCATACAGAATGAAGATTGTGATAAATATAGAGTTTAAACTTTAATTACGTTACAACTCTTTGCATTTGGGTAATACTTGCAAATCAACAAGACTAACCGACTAATCTTTGAACAAATTAAATACCAGATTCTGTATGTCATGCTTTGATTTTATTACATGTCATTGTAATATTTTTAAACATCAACGTCCTTCTTTCCAAATTATTGCTCTAATATAATTTTGGTGGTTAAATGATTTCTATACGAGTATCATTATTTGTCTCATAATTCAGAAATCATTTTTAAAATAATGGTAAAAAATAAGTATTTGTCGTTCGGATTGAAAACTATTTATCGAAATGGTGTCCATATAGACTCGGATTTCGCGAACCAAAAACACGTAGGAAACACGCCATTGACAATGACGTATTTCTAGTGAGTAGGAAAATGCAGACTCACACAAATGGACGAAAAGTAAACATGCCATTGGGAATGACGGGTTTTGTACCGGAGACACGCCGTTGGAAATGGCGTGTCTATATACAGTATAATTTTATTTTAAAAAAAAAAAAATTAAAATTACGTCATTGCCAATGGCGTGTTTTCTCCTTGTTTTTGGTTCGTGAAATTCGAGCCTACGTGGAGACCATTTCGATAAATAATTTTTAAACTCGACCCAAAACAGCAAATACTTATTTTTTTTAGTATTATTTTAAAACTGCTTTCAAGTGAGATATAAATAAAGTAAAGTTTTATTAAGTATTAGATATGCAACAATCAGCATGTCTAGTACTCCACAGTAAACATACTCACATAACAACTTTAATTTACATACATAACTCTATCACAAATTCTTATTTCAGACGGACTATTTCCGTCTGAAAAATAAGACGGGATTATGTTGCCACTTTTTAATAAAATGTAACCACAACTTATATCAACTTGTTTTCAATAGTGGTTACATCTAACTGTAAAGTGGTTACAAAATCCCGTCTTATTGCTTCAGACCAAAATGGTCCGTCTGAAGCAAGACCAGTAACTCGATATTTAGGTATAAGACCAGATTTAGGTATAAGACCAGATTCAGATTGGAATGTGATTACTATTGACAATGAGCCAGTGCCTCAAAGTATTACACTTAATTGATTTGAGATCGTCACCTATAAGAATTTGTATCTAACCATTCAAATTAAGCTGCGTGTAATTAAATAGGATTATACAACTAGCACAAATTCTTGTTTACAACTGTCGCATATGCGACGAGTTAAGTGTAACCACTTTTTGATAAATAGTGACCATTTATTAATAAACAGTACTTTTATGACTTGAAAATGACATTTATTATAAGGTAGTCACTATTTAACAAAAAAGTGGTCATATTTTGCAAAAAAGTGGGGAATGAGCTCATCGCATAGCAGAGTTACTATACAACTAGTTATATAATACTCTGTACTAACTATAACAATTTAAATAAAGCTTATGTATACTGTTTTTTTTAGTTTTTAAAAATTTTGAGTTATACAGAGTATTTAATTTTTTTTTATATTATGTTAAAATTAAATTCTAAATGAGATTATATGTAGAAGTGTTACTTTTGAATTTCATTAAAACTTTTTGAGTGTTATATTTATGTAGTATAAGAGCTTATAAACTTTACAATAAAACTCGTAAATTATAACGTAAGCTCAAAAACGTTATTATGTAGCTAAAGTATAATACTATCACTTGTGATATACTTACTCCATTCAACTCCACTCTACCAAAAAACTTTTTCACATTTGCCGAGACGTGTTTTACACGGTAAATATCGTTAGCTACGTGTTTGAAAAAATTATAAAAGTTAGATATTAATAATGTACTCGTAAAGACGAATCAAACAAGATCACACATGAATATATTTTTTACTTATATATTGAGATAAAATTGCAATTATATGATCGCTTGTGAATAGTATACAAAAAAGAAAGTGGTAGAGTGGAGTTGAATGGAGGAAGTAGTTGGTGGTAATATCAACTAAAAGACTATATAAACCACCAGTTGTAATACTGGTGGTTTAGAACTCGAGTTCTGTGCTAAAATTTTCGAGTATTTTTTAAAGAATCTGAGATATATTATAGAGTTTCTGAACTCACACACTTTAACATAAGAAAATAAACTTTTACAAAATTAAAAAATATTACACATAAGCTCAGATAAATGTATAATAGGTGTACAATGCTTATTATACAACTTGAGACATAACAGGATTTTGCGGTATATTCTAATTCTAATTACGATAAACAATGTCTTAAGAAATTCCCTGTTAATAAGGGAGATGCCACGCAGTGAAAATGTCAAAGTACATACATCTGAACACATCTATACAAATAGAAATTAGATAAACCAATAGTCCATCCAAGGTGACATCCTCAATATCAACTAACCATTATTATGTCAATAATGTGGTGTACTATTTTAGCTTATAAATTGGCTTCAAGTAAGGAAATAACACCAAACACAAACGAAACATTTAGTGAAGTAGGAATTAACAAAAAAAAAAGAGCAATAAACAAAAAATGGCCTCTATTATTGCTCTTCTTCTAGTAATGTCATCCTTATTAGGAGTAATATCAAAGCCTGAATTAGAGGTACCGGTTACACCGGGACTGTCTTTCTCATTTTATGCTTCGTCATGTCCTAATTTGGAGTTCATTATTAGAGACCATCTCTTCCGAGTTTTTATGAATGATATTACTCAAGCTGCTGGCTTGCTCCGCCTTCATTTTCATGATTGTTTTGTTCAGGTATCATTATTGTATATCGACTTTGTCTCAAGTTATATTATTTTCTTAACAACTACTCTTTGGTAGTCCATGGACGAAGTTAGGTTCAAGTTTTACCTAGTGTCGAGATATATATCTATCTATCTGGTCTATATTTCTAATCATAGTTTCGTTGTAATCATGGTCTGGTCATCAGATTGTGCTTAGCTTCGTCCCTATTTGGTACGCATGAGCCATTTTTTTTTATAACAAGTTCTAAAGAACCTTATCATTTTTTCAACTAATTAAATTGGTGTCATGTGGTGAGATAGGGATGCGATGGATCCGTGCTTTTAGATGGATCAGCTAGCGGACCAAGCGAGAAGGATGCACCCCCGAACCTAACGTTGAGGCCCGAAGCCTTTAAGATCATAAATGACCTTCAAGCTCTCGTGCAAGCTAATTGTGGCCTAAGGATTGTGTCTTGTGCTGACATCACTGCGCTTGCAGCTCGTGAATCTGTATTGCTGGTATGTTAACGTACACCTTGTATACAGGGCCGGAGCTAGTAATTTTTCTCGACTACCTCACTATATATAGTAATGTCGTGCTGAGCTAAATTTCTAACAACTTGTTTTTACGATTTGGCAGGCCGGTGGACCGTTTTACGCTATACCCTTAGGAAGAAGGGATGGTCTAAACTTTGCAACAAGAAATATAACATTAGCAAATCTACCACCACCTACATCCAACACGACACAACTCCTCAACTCACTCGCCACAAAAAACCTCGATGCCACTGATCTGGTAGCCCTCTCTGGAGGCCACACAATCGGTAAAGGACATTGTACGTCTTTCACCAATCGACTCTACCCTACACAAGACCAAACCATGGACCAAACATTCGCTAAAAACCTCAAACTCACCTGTCCAGCTGCAAATACCACTAACACGACCGTGTTAGATATTCGCACTCCTAACTTTTTCGACAACAAGTACTATGTCGACCTTATGAATCGACAAGGTTTATTTACATCGGATCAAACATTATTCACTGATTCAAGGACTAAGGATATTGTCATTAGCTTTGCAATAAATCAATCCCTTTTCTTTGAGAAGTTTATAGTAGGGATGTTGAAGATGGGTCAACTACAAGTATTGACGGGTACGCAAGGCGAAATTCGGGTGAATTGCTCGGCTCCGAATGCTGGTCGTATGGGCTTGTGGTCTGTGGTAGACGGGAATGAGCAAGAAGGAGATAAGTCACAGTAGTGACAGTACAACAGTATACGGAGTATGTAAGACTAGTACTGCTTAGTAAGAGTCGTATGAAGTTCCTATATGTTTGTTTGTGTTTGACCGGGCATTTGTGTTACTTATGACCTACTTGATTGTTATCATCAAGAAAATAAAGTATTAAGAGCTTGCTTGGTCATGAAAAATTATGTTATTGAAGATGACCTATATCCGTCTTTAATAAAGACAGCTTGAATCGCCTATCATAAGGAGTAACTCAAATTGCCTGTGATGAATAATCGAAATAAAATTGAATCAACCGAACCAAATCAAATCAAAATACAAATAAAACTCTTAGGAATAACCCAAAGACTACCATATATTGGTGTTATTGTTGACTAATATGGCGTACATATGACGAGAACAAACTTGTTAAGAATCGATTAAAGTCCTTATACTATCAAAACACTACTACCATACGTTTCTGAAGAATCATACGTTTTTAACTTATTTTGCTACAAAAATATTACTACTACTTTTAATGTATTTTAAAGTTGTTAACACTCTTTACAAACTCCTAAACCGAAACAAAGAAGATTACGTACCCTTGTAATACAAGTATTCCCATATTTTAATATTAATTAAACCTACACAATTAACCTTCCAACAACACATATAAATACACAACTACCTCATTCATCAAAAAACTCATTATACCATCCAAACCTTAAAATATTTCATCCATGGATTACAACTACATAAAACTCCCAACTATTACCATTCATGCTACCGCTCGCTTTACTCTCAAACCCGCTTTCGACTCGTTTTCTGTAGCTTGTGAGTCCTATTTCGAGCAATAGTAAGTAATAGTAGTACTGTAGTAGTAGTAGTTCATATAAATAGCACGCTAGGTTTTTAAAGAATCATCAAAAAGCAATATGGAGTACAACTGCGACGAGATTGACGATCCTGAGGTAGTCGAGAAAGACCCGACAGGAAGGTACGTGAGGTTCGGTGAGGTCCTCGGAGAAGGGACATGGAAAACAGTCTACAAGGGTTTTGACGAGGTTGATGGGATAGAAGTTGCATGGAGTCAGGTTGAGTTATCTCATGAGATAACGGAGTGTCCGAAACTATTGAAAAGCTTATGTGACGAAGCGAAGTTATTGAAGTCTTTGAAACATGAGAATGTTATGAGATGTTACCATTCTTGGGTTGATGTGAAAAACAAGAGGATTAATATGATTACTGAGCTTTTTACATCAGGGGATCTTCAGCATTACTGCAGGAAACACAGTCATCTTGATCGAAAACCGATAAAGAATTGGGCTAGACAGATCTTGAAAGCCCTAAGTTACTTGCACTGTCATAACCCACCAATTATTCATAGAGATCTCAAGTGTGAGAACATCTTTGTTAATGGAAATTCGGGTAGGGTTAAAATCGGGGATCTCGGGTTTGCAGTGGAGCTAGACAGAGCTAGTGCGCGCAAAAGTGTGACGGGTACACCGGGGTTTATGGCACCTGAGCTTTACGAGGAAGACTATAATGAGCTGGTGGACGTGTATGCCTTCGGGATGTGTATGCTTCAGATGGTTATTCGGGAAGAACCGTATCATGAATGTGAGAACCATGGTCAGATATATAATAAGATTAGCAAGGGAATCAAGCCTGCTGGTCTAGCAAAGGTGAGGGACCCAGAGGTGAGGGAGTTCATCGAGAAGTGTCTGGCTCCGGTGTCAGAGCGACCTGCTGCTATCGACCTGCTTGACGATCCTTTCCTTGCTGATATGCCAGCTACCCCTGGTGAGCTAGAGAAGGTCAGGGTTATTAGTGGGGATAAAAAGGTCAGATTACATGGGAAGATGGTGGAGGTGAATGACGCGATTTCAATGACGCTTGAGATGGCTAATTTGAGGAAAATCGAGTATTTGTATTATCTTCAAAGTGATACAATTAATTCGGTGATGGAAGAGATGGGTAAGGAGGTTGATATATCTTCTGAAGATTGTGCAGTGATAAGTGAGCTTATGGAAGGCGTGATTGCAGGACTCAGAGGAGGGTCCTCTCGGTCCTCTAAGAGTAATCAGGCAGAGGTAAACCTGTATCTTTCGGAGAGCAGTCACAATACTCACAAAGTAGATGCTGTCGTCCCTGCAAAGGAAGCTCCCAGACCTCAAGTCGCAGATTGCAGAAGACGAAACAAGACACTTGGTACTAGGTTGTTGAAGCTGCTAATTCCTTGTGGAACTAAGTGTTAGTTTGTATAGTCTTTTCAGTGGAAACATCTGTAATTTTTATATTTTTTGCATACAAGCAATTTATTAATGAAAATTGATCTTTTCCTGACAAATTTAATAAACTTCACTGTCATTAAACCAGCAAGAAGGTAATAACTAAAGCCTTAGCATTATGGAATTAATATCGGAATTCAGTAAAAAATAAGACGAATTTTATGTCAAATTTACTCGTGTTAGTCGCATAATAGACAATGACATGTTCTGAACAATGTAAGAAAACAAGGCCTAGAGACGGGCACTAAACAAAGTGAAACTTTCGCTCTCTTTTTTTGAATGCACAGTATAGAGTATATTGATACAGGTAATCGCGATCAAGAATTCTCAAAGTAAGATCGAAGAATAAGAAAGATTTAATCATTTATCAAGGGATGGGAAAAAATTTTATCTGTGATTACAGAAATTACAGAGATGGAGCAGGTATAGACTGTAGATATAGAATAAGGAAATACAATGTAACAATATAACATTAGTCTATATCTACAATTCCCAAATTTGTGAGAACGAGTTTTACTTGATCGACGAAGTCTGAGCCAGTTGCATACTCTGTGAGCATCCCGACAGCAAACCCGAACATTGCCCATCTGTTGTATGATGTTCAAAAGAAACACTATTTCAGAAAAAAACTCGATTCATGCTTAACAAATAAGTTGACAGTATAACTACAGTTTCAGATATTCGGCCCAAATGCAATAACCTTCAGGAATTATATGATTTGGGGTCGGCTGATATAAATCATCGCTGTAGAAAAGACTAAGGTAAAAGAAGAGAACAAACCTGCCATTGCCAATCTCATTTTTAGCAACCCAACCAAAAACAGGACCCTGAGAAGCAAGTTCAAGCTTCTTCTGCTTAAAATACTCCTGCAGTTCTCTAGCCTTAGCCCTCTGAAACTCCAATGTGATCACACTCTTATCCTCAACCATCGCAGCGGCCTTAGGCGGGGGTGGAGGAGCGGAGACAGACGGTGGGGAAGGCGGCTGAAGTGGTGGAGTAGGAGAAGTGGGAGGAGCCATAGGTCTTCTGATAGGACCATCAGTCTGTGAACTCCTGATAGTATTGAATGACATACATGGCTTACTACTATTATGAGACAACCTCAAGACAGTTGATGAGGAAGTGTTACTTGATGATGCTGATGATGTTGTTGACAGTCTGATACATGGGGGGATTGATGTTGCTACTGACATAATCTTTATGTTTATTTAGTTTTTGTTTATTATTTTTTAAAAGTCAGAATGTTATGAAGGAGATACATTGGTGAAAGGCAGGTGATTGGCTTAGAGTATAGAGTTATCAGAATCAATGTTGTTGGGTGGAGGAGAAGTGGCCAAGTTTTTATTGGAATTTTTGGTTAAACTGGTTTTTGTGTGTCGTACCCACTTGAGGAGAGATTGCAAGTACAACTAAGTAACACAACTGTAGAGTTTTAAGGTCCAGCCCGTCTTGCTTATGACGGTGACAAGCCTCTTCCATTTGCCCTCCCACTTGCCCCTTTGTCTCACGTCACAAGCTTGTCACATATTTCTTTTATTATAGAATCACACATTTAATTTGTTCATTGATTGCAGCTCTTTAGCTTCCTAATTGCTTGTTTTATCTCTCTTAATTTAGTTGTAATAGTTCAATTGATTTAGAATTCACAAAAATCATCCTAAAGTTGAATTAAATCAAGGACCTGATAGATAATCGGGTCATGTTATGGATTCAATGCTCAAATAGTGAAATGACACTCGTACACTTGCGTGGTAAATAAATAGAATGTTGTTCGTTCATCAATGATCGGACGGGTCTTGTGACAGTTTTGGCCTTCTTGGGAGATATCTTGGCATAACACGAATGGCACAAGTGAGATAAATTGTTTCAACATGGCTTAATTTGTGATTTTTTTTCCTAATTTACATCCAGCTTCCCATGGCACAAGTGAGACCCAGTTTTTGAATCATGCCTTCCTTCATGAACTTGAGCATGTATCCTCCCTCCCCTCGACCACTCGCCCATTATAGTCATCCCTCTCTTCTATGCCTGCCACTCTATTTCATGCTTCCACTCACACTCGCCCTCACACTCGCTCAGTCATTGCCACAAAGTACCGCAGCCAAGCACGATCTCCAAACGGAACGACTACGTGCTAACTAAAAGTAGGAGAATGGCCCGGGGAAAATCATCAAGTTTTTGCTTGGAACTATAGCCTTGATCAATAAACACAATTACACAACAAACTAAAAAGCTAGAAAGAATAGACCCATGCAAATCCAACCCCCACCTTTGATTAATCACAAAGATATGTTACCAAAAAGGGAAAAAAAAAGACACAAGTATACTACTTTCAGTTTTTGACAACACCATTAAACAAGACGAAACACGAGCTTCATTTGACTGCAGTAATAGTCTAGGACATGCATCCCACTGATCCACATACCTGACCATCCTAATCCACCTTAATCAACACCCTGCAAGCAGCTGAATAGCACACAGTAGTTTATTCTCCATTTCTGAACCATACCCATCTGGTGCTCTCTTCACAGCGGACCCATGTTACTTCAGACCGCCAAAAGGCACCAAGGACCATCCAAAACGGGGCTCGAAGCACAATCAGTAGTTGGATTCAGGACCCGGACTATCTTGATGCATATCCATAGACGAGTCATTGGAATTTGATTCCCTATTTTGATGAGCGGTGGGGGTGGCACCATTAGGGTGATACCCTCCTTGAGCAAGATGGTAATGCTGAAGATTCTGACGTACTGGGCTCAACAAAGCATTGGAGAAGACTGAATTCTTCGCCTGATTTTCTTGCTCAGTTCTAGGCAGCTGAGTTGCTGGTGTTTGGGCCGATGAACCTGAAACAAGGAGACCACTACTTGAGAAATGGGTCTGCGTTTGAGGATGGTGATTCTGGACAGGAGCTCGAGGGGACATAGATGGCTCGTCTGCAAGGCAATCAAGCTCCCTCTGCATGATAGTCAGTTATGAGTTTTCACTTGTCACTTTTGAGTTGAACTATTAATTAAAAAATGCAATTTAACGTAATACATGAATGTATTTCTTTAATCCATTGTGGTATCTTCTTATAAACTTCTTTTTTCACTATGCATAACAATTTAGTAGTTAATAGGTGGGATAGTATAACAAATCTGAAACAAAGCCTCGGGTTGTTCAGAGGGAAGAAGCTGAACGCAAGTTTTGATCATTTTTAACCGTTGAACTAGGTCTAATACAAGTTTAACTAACACATATGAACAGTTAGGGACTGAAGCCCGGATTGACATTGCAATTGCGGCACAAACATGATGTATATAACCAGTCAATATGCTTGGGATTTCAACATACAAATTCCGTTTGAGCTTCCAAAATGCAAGTTGTAAGATAGCACGACATGAACTGGACACCATAAAAACTGGATTACTGTATAGACCTCCCACATTTTCATAATAGTCAATTTAAAGTGTTTCATATTAAGAAATTAGAGTCATAAATCGATTATACAGCACAGAGAACCGACCGCAGACAAAAGAGTGTCTACAAGATTTCTTGATGTCTTTGTTAAACAGATCACTGAAGGTACCAAAATAATTCAAATGGGATGGCCATTCACGCAATCATCTTTTACATGAGCACCACCCGATGTAATTCCATGCTTCCAACAACATAAATTGCATGCAAAAGCAATCAACTCAAGCCTTCTAACAAGCCCTCAATTAAGAACACGAGATTAAAATAAAAACAACAAAACGGCAAATGTTCAAGAGCAAAGCAAGCACCAGACTGACTTATTAAACTAAAACAAACAATGGAATTTACAGGATTAAAACCATTTTACTGAACAGCGAATAAGACTTAACAATGATTTCAAACCTGCTAACTGTTACGATATCTATTGTCTCTTCCACAAAAGCAAATGAAAAATACCAATTGATTTTGCAACTCCTGTCAATGACTAAATACAGTTCCAGACTGCATATAATGAGAAAGGACCTGTGCATAGCTTTTTTTGATGCACTATGCATATCAATCATTCATCTAAGTGTAGTATCCGATAATTTAACCCATATGTAAAAAGTCAAATGTTGTATAATTGCAAGTAAAGTTCCCCGTGCCAAAAATCAATCGAAAATACCAGGTTACTTCTCGTATATTATATCCACAAGCAGAATATATTATAGCTCTACTGGTCAAAATATTAGTAAACCTTGTAACGATCAAATACCTCAACAATTTCTAACATTAACAACCTAGGAAGAGGGCAGACAAATCCCAGTATTATCCTTTCCACTCCTGCCTATAAATTATTAACAAAGTCGCATGTAGCATAGGCTAAAAAGTCTGGTGTGTAAGGACCAAATACGATAGGTATTTTCTTACTAATCTCAGTTCTCAAGAAAGTGTGTGCTCTAGAGCTGATCAAATGGCCCAAGCCCGACAGCCCAGCCCGACCCGATATTTTTGCGGGTTTGGGCTTAAGTTTTAGGCCCAAAAAAGCCCATGGCCCGGCCCAAACAGGACCGATATTTATTTAGGGCCGGGTATGGGCCACCCTTATGGCCCGAAATTTGGCCCGGCCCGGCCCAAAAGAAAAAAAACACAAGTGCTAGTAAATCTAAAAAAATAATCGTTTAAATTGCTGCTTGATTGTTTTTGTTACATTAAAATTGCTCGTTAATAAAAGATTAAGAAACTGACTCATTAAATGTAAATCTAATACTCCGTAATGAGCTACCCAATCCCCATCCCCTGTATTAAAGTACTTAAATTCCAAATCACATTAATGGAGCACTTTACGCATGCACCTAAACGGCTAAATTGATACTTGTTGATCTCTTTTCCTTAACGTGTGATAACCGATATTTAATAAGTAGAGTATTTTTGTGGTTGCTGCCTAGCTGATAAGCTGCGTGCCAATAAAAAACAACATAATAGATGTTTTATGAAAGAACTTTATTACTGAACAATACTTGAGCATAGATGCATAGTGACTCCATACTTTAAATCTATCGCTGGATGAAATCTATTCGTACTTTACTCACATTATATATAAAAAAAACAAGTTATACCATACTCACATTATCTATGTTAGCACGTACGATTGTGGTCTTGGTTAAATTGCTTATGTAGCATTGAAAGCAAGAAAAGCCCGTTTAGCCCGAAAGCCCGTTTTAGCCCGAAATTGATGGGCTTGGGCCAAGAAAACAGGCCCGTGTTCTAGGCCCGGCCCGACCCATATGTATGGGCGGCTTTTTTAGCATTGGCCCGGCCCAAACCCGGCCCGGCCTATGATCAGGTCTAGTGTGCTCACACAGGTCTTTGACCAAATCACCAAAGTACTAATGTATACCAAATTTACAGAAACAACTCTCCTTCGCCTCACCTTCCATGATAGCAAATATGCAACATTTTCTCATACTAATGTTGTAGGCTTGGTTTGACCCAATCTAGACATTTCTCCTAGTCACCAGATCAAGCAACCCCACACATACAGGCTTTCTAGATACGACACATTATCACCATATTTCTTCACAAGGATACTTTAACAAAAATTTCACTCTGCCTAAAAGCTCACCGAATTATCTAAATTGTTGATAATTGGCTGCCATTATCAACTGAATCAACTTCTCTAATACCTACAGCCTAAAGAAAGACCAGGCGCTGCATCAGCTGAGTGTTCAGATGGTTGCTGTAAACAAGATGGAAATTTCAGTCTAAGTAACATCTTAAAGCTCAAATACCCCAAAACAGTTCCCAAAACAGTTCCCAAAACTAGATTACCTAACCTAAATGTTCTGTCCAAAGTCCCACAATAGCATTCTTGAAATTAGAATATTTCCACCAAAAATTAGCATTACAACACGAAGAACATCATTAACACAGTGCCTCAATGACTCACGTTCCGGGCAAGTTTACAAGAGCCTAGTTTGCAACTTAAACCTCTTAAAAGAAGTGCCTTCTCCTTGATCCAAAGTGAAAATTGGATTAAAAATACGCATGGAACATCCCATTGCTTTGTTTGAACAACAATTTGGTACCCCTTCCTTGGACAAATTTTTAGCAGGTTGTTCTCACTCAATAAAGATTTTGTCACTCAAGAAAAATTCCTAGGACCCTCTCTCATTCCTTGGACATATTTTTAGCAGCAACCACTCTTACTGCGGAAACAGCTCGGCAAGCGCTCTGCTACTTGACGGTTTTAAATCGTGAATTTTGTGATCAGTCAACAAATCCTTTTTCCCAAAGTTATGAATCCATTTTGCCGAAATTATTTACATATCTCACATGTGGAAAGCAAAAAAAAAATGAACAAATAAGTGCGGAACAGAAATTGAAAGATTAGAAACCTGAAGATAAGTTAATATATCAACTGTCGCTACTCTTGCTCCTTCCTCTTGTTGTCTCAACATCCATTGATAAAGTTTTTCCTGAACCAAAGAGTGGCAAAATAGGTATAAGACTCTTGGCATACAACTTGGAAATCCAATCGTTTATGCCAACACGATAATGCATTCTTCTAATTCTTGAGCTGCTTCAGAGGGCATAATTTTACAGGATGCAAACGTTGCCATAGAAAACAAAGCCCAGGAAATTTTTAGAGCTCACAAGACGTTTAAGAAGATACAGGAGACGCAACCCTAAGCTTATAGTAAATATTAACCTAGACTTTGTACTATATATCTATAATCTATGAGGTTCCTTCCCTGATTGTCAATCCTTTCAACAGACGCCCTCAACGGAAATAAGACCGAATAATTGGTAAACAATGTGGCAAACATATAATTCATCCATGTAGCACATGACATCTAATATAATAACATCACAGGCAACGCCTACGACACAAAAGAACAAGGAGGTTTAAAAATTGTAGAGATTGATCCCGCGAAACAAAAAGACTTTCACGAGTACCAAAGGTCTAAAACCGACATTCAGCCACCCTGCACACCCCCTCCCTCCACTCTTCTTATCAGAAAGCTCGATTCACCTATTCACTCCCAACAGAAAGACACATATATCCACTAGAACTATATCATCCCAAACTTGGAAAAATAACCACAACACTTAACTCTTGGCGAAAGTATCCTTCACTAGCAGCTCGGAGAAGCATCTTCTTTCTCCACTCAAAAAATCCATAAAAGCTTTTTTTTCCCTCACATCTACACAATATATAACTTTTCTCCAATAGTATCTCAATGTCACACAACTAATCATTCCGACAAAACGAAAAGTCCACATTTTGACTAATAAAAACTAATCCAAGATGAAAATCAAGACCCCGAATCGAAAATTTAAACAATCACTCATCAAACCACAAACAGTCATCAGACCAATAAACAAACACCTTCCTCCTTCACACTTAAAATCATAAAAATTGTAAATCAAAAACATCAAACCTCAAAACCCTGATTTTAAACATTACTTAAAACATCATTCAATCAAACCCAATAAACAAAAACCCATAAAAATCAAAACTTTACGAAAAAAACCCATCAAACAACACCCAAATTCCACAAATTACAACACCACCGACGCAATTAAACCCTCATTTCCAACATAACTCATAATCAAACAATAAAAACATATTGAAAACATAAACAATAATAAATTAAAATTAAAGGAAAAAAAAACAAAAAGAGAGAAATATACAAGGCCATGTCGTTCACCGGATTGAAAAGACAATTTCTGATGATTCATAGCCTGCGTATAAAGCTGCGATAACGAACTCGCAGCGCTACAAAAGGTGGTATACATGGTTCGATCAACCTCATCTAAACTACTAGCAATCGACTTTCTCTTTTTCCCCATTGTATGTTTTTGATTGATTGCAATTAATCCGATTCTTCTGCTATTAATTTCAATTCGAAAATCAGAAATATAATTAGATAATCTGGGTTTCTGGAAATTGATTAAATTGAATTGGGGAAGAACAAAAGGGATTTCCGGCGGATTGTTGTTAAAGCGGTGTGTGTAATGTGTGTGTATATTTATATATAGAGAGTTTAGATGTTGTATGGGTTGAGTGGAGGGAGGAAAGTTTTGGTTGTTTGAGAAAGACGTACCGTATCGTACTATCGTATCGTATTCCTTGTGTTGTGACCCGTCTACGTTTCATGCCTCTCGCTTTGCTGCTCATCGTTTTAGACCTGGTAAAATTAACTCGGGTTGAATAACCTAACCCGTATAACTTGATTTGATATCTGGATTCAAGACCCGAGTTTGACACGAATTGAATATGAATTGACCTAGCCCAATATAACTTGGCCCGGATGTATATTGTTGCAAACGGATTATTGTCTACAAATAAGTTAATGATAGTTGACCTAAACCTGGCCTGACCCGATACTGCTCAAGCTTTTGCAGCTCGAAATTGACTCAGCCCAAACTTGCACAATCCGAAACCAACTCGGTGGACCCATTTGCAGGACTTAAGTCATCACTCATAGGTTTGTGGATCAAATTTGTCGATCGAAACTCATGTGTTTTTTTATGCGTTTTGTATTTGTATTTTTGGACCGGTATATGAAAATGATTAAAATATCAAAATTATGTTGTAGGGTATTAGCGCTTAAAACCAAAAACCAAAGAACTAGGTGTCATAATTGAGTAACGTGCACTGAGAAAGAAGTTAAAGGTCGACGAGGTTCATCAACCAATGCCTAATAAGGATGTCAATTATGAGCATTACTTGAATGAGACTTGATATTCCTGTATAAATAGGAGATTCCTTAGATCTTGGTTTCTTGTGTTAGTTCATTTTAGGTTTTTCGGATGTTTTTTCTAATCATGGACATAATTAGCCATCTATTCTTTAACATACAATTTCTTAATTACAAGCACTCTTTTATGAACTCTAACAATGATGTATGTACAATTGATATTTCAAGATATATAAGTATCTTTATGAAAGATACAAAGTGTTAAGAAGGTATGTAGCCATTGATAGGGCATGGTGCTAGAAAGAAGCGGGTATTGAAGCATGAATAAGTAGAGTCCTAATAATGTTATTAATTGAACGAATTTCTCTTTCAGCTTTACCATTTTGAGACGATATGTGTGGTTATGACTTATGAGAGTCTAAAAGATAAACCATGCTTTGCACAAAAGTCCCAAGATGGTCCGTTGTCAATTTTTTTTCCCATTAACACATTGTATGGTTTTGATATCACGTTCAAATTGAGTTTTGATAGATTACGAAAAGTGATAAATGTAGCATAAACTTGATATAAACTAGTGTAGTCATCCAAAACCAACAAATAATAATGATTTACAAATGAGCTAAGGAGAGCCGATGTCCATACGTCACTATGAATAGCATCAAAAGGCAAAACCGTTATTGAATGAGAAAGCACAAATGGTTGTTTAACATGTTTTTCAAGCGAACACGCGTGACAAGTTGAAATAGGAGAAGTTGAATTATAATTTATCAAACTATTGAACCTAAGAGAATTAGAAATTGGTTTGTCAAGATGGCCGAGACGATCATGCCACATAGACGAATCGATAACATCAAACTTTGCTTGAGGAAGGGCGGAATTGGTGGTGATAATGGGATGCAATGCACCCTGACTCTCACACCTCATCAGAGGGGTCTCCATTATGTAATCCTTCCCACAAAAACCAAAAGGGTAAAATTCGACACTAACAGAACTATCTGTGGTAAATTTTCAAACAGAGACAATGTTTTTGACAATTTCAGAAGCGTGGAGGACATTATTTAGGGCAAGGGGAGGGTGCGGTTGTGGAAGATTATTATTCCCAGTACCAATAACCAGAATTGAATGGCCATTCCCGACAAAAGTGGAATTATTAATGCTCGAGTTAATAACAAATGAGAATTTAGTGCATCCGACGTCATGTGAGATGTTGCCCCTGTCCATGAACCAATGAGGATCGGTGGGATGAAGACTAAGATTATACATGGCATGTTCGATGTCCATCCGAGAAGGAGGATGAGTCGGTTGTGAGCGGACACGGAGGACAAAACTAGGGGTGGTGGGATACGGGCATAGGAGGCCAATGATGCAACACTCCACGGCCAACCACCAAACTGGCCTTATGGCCACGAATGTTGTGCTAGTGTTGTAGCCACTGGTGAGCTGCTGCCATTTCCGACAGTAGCAGTCCTTCCATTGCGATTTCCACCGGAACTTCCTTGCCTTTGTTATTCTTCTTCTTGTTATTACCCTTCTCTATGCTCTTATTTGGTGGTCGACCTAATATAGATGAGTTATTACCATTGTTGCTCTGCTACTGCTTCGCGTACAAGGCAGTCGTCCCTACCCCAACGGCGGCTTGCTTAGCAAAGTCGGCGTCTTCCAGCGCGAGCATAGAGCAAGCCCGATAAAAGGGTGGAAGGAGGTTTCTCTACCAGATATATGTTCCTACGTCACAATAAGGTTCAGTAACCCGGAGTTTTACTTTAAGGTTCAGATATATATTTATAAAAAATAATTATGTATTAAAATTAATTTTCTATTATAAATTATATAAAATTCGGCAAAGTTTTACTTTATAAAGTCTTTAATATGTATGAGTTATTGAATTGTCTAGAAAAGTTGTAAAATTATAGAAATTATTGTAAATGTATAATGAATTAAGAATAAAATGAATTAATTTATGACATTTATGTTGAAAAAATAATAAGAGGGTTTATTTTCACTTTTGGTTAAAGAAAAGGTGGTCAATTGTTACCTTTCAAAATTAAGGGGTTTAATTTCACAATTGAATATAGTTAATGTGGCTAATTACTACTTTCGCGCTTTAATACATTATTCACAAGAATATATTGCATATATTATAACACATTCTTTAGAATTCTCTTAATTTTCATCTCACTAGTTGAAAAATTTAGGTTCCACTTATTTATATCAAGGGTTTTTTGTCAAACACAACATTTAAAAAACTTTTTCTTTCAAACACCACCTTTAAAAAAACTATTTATCAAACAAAACCTTTAAAAACCATTTTATGTCCAAACACGACAATTTGGCCGGACTTTGACCAATTTAAATGATTTCTGGTGATTAAGATGTATGACACGTGTGAAGTATATTTAACATTCTGTTTTGTTTGTTTTCCCTCCATTTCACTTCCCTCTCTTTTTCAATTTCCCTCCATTTATCTATCAACCCCATTTCTCTTCTATTTAATACCCAATAAACACTCTTTCTCTCCCTACCTTCATCTATCAACCCCTTTAAAATTGTTCTTCATTAATAATGTCTAGCAGCAGCTCACTTTCTTCGTCAACAACTCCGCTCCTCAAATGTCGTTGTGGAATTCCCACCTCTTTGAAAACTTCTATGACGGAAAGAAATCCATGTAGAAGGTTTGTAACATGTAAGTTTTATCACCCGCAAACCGGAATGCGTGGTTGCAACTACTTCAAGTGGGTTGACAATCCCATGAATAAAGTTGGGGGTTTGAAGTCGGAAATTGCGGAACAAAAAAATGAGATTGGAGCGATTAGAAGACCAAAAGTGTTGTTGTGAGGCTAAAATTGAGGAAATGACTATGGATTGAAGCTTCTAAGGATTAAGTTAATTAATTAATATGGATTAAGTTGATTAATTAGAAGACCCAATCATGTTTCTTTCGATAAACATACAAGGTAATGATATGGATTAAGTTGATTAATTGATAAGGATTATGAAAAAAGATAAGAGTTAAATAGAGTGAAAAGAAAGAGGTGAAATGGTGAAAATGAAGAGTGAGGTGAAAAGGAAGAGTGAAAGTGAAAAGGAAGAGATAGGGAAATGAAAGGATAAATGGTTCACACGTGAGAACCTAAGTAATGCTGACTCATCACCGGAAATCATTTAAGTTGGTCAAAGTCAGGCCAAATTGTCATGTTTGGACATAGAATGGTTTTTAAAGGTTGTGTTTGATAAATAGTTTTTTTAAAGGTGGTGTTTGGAAGGAAATCTTGGCTTTGTTTACAACATACACTGTTTTTATTAGTTTGTTGGTAACATTTGTTACGATTACAATGAGATGACAAGTTTTCAGAAACTCATAGCATTTAATCAAACCTATACCATCCAATGTTATTAATAATAAATCACCCTTTATAAATGTGGTGTTATAGAAAGCCAATGGTGTCTGAACTTGAACTCACATCTGCAGTGTAAATTATTTCAACTTCAGTTTTGATCAACAGTTGCAAGCTTTTCAGCAGCGACTCGAAATCGTCTTTGCTCTTCAGCAAGCTTAGCCTTACATATCGATCTTCAGCACCGAACAATCGTCCCTTTCGACCAATGATCCCAGCTGATTTGAGCACAGTATAACAATCTCCGTCTTCTTGTCTTTCACACTTCAACCACGCATAAGCTGCGCTCAAGCACAGCCTCAATATCATTATCATCGTTTAAATATTGCCATTGTTAAGTCGAAAGTGTGAAACTTTACCTGGGGAAGGTTGTCGAACTCGTTGATAGAAAGTGCAAAACTGAGGAGGTATAATCTGTAGGGAGAAACGAGACGATTTTGAAAAAACTGCGTTTAATTTTTCCCATCTATCTTTCATTATATCATGACCGAATTGAAAAAGTTCTCTTCCTCCTCCATCAACCACAACCTTCAAAAGCTTTAACATTCGCAATTGCGTATCATGTGATACCCCAAATGAATTGTAATTTACATAATGTTTCATTTTTCGGTATACTGATTCATCCTTTACCAATGCCCACCTGTGTAAAAAATAAAAATAGTAGACAATTTATACTGTTAAAATGTTATTCATACTCAGTACGTTTTTCCAAAATGGTTGGTTTCAATGTCAGTCTCGAAAATTAAATTACCCGAATCTACTACCAGCATGACCAGTTAGCTTGGAAACGGAAAACACCATAACATCTTCATCTGCAGGGGCTGTGATTGCAGTGTAATGAGGCCAATAATAGACATAATCATGAATTGCTTTTGCTAACGGTCCTTGTAAGACTTTCTTATTTAGTTTGCCGTCAGGATTGTTGGGCGAGGTCACAAACTCTATCGACATTCGTTCACCATCGCTTTTGTTCTTCCACTGAGACACATCTCCTTTGAATTCATAATTTCTTGTCGCAAAGTAGTTGGTCTGTGATTTATATAACTGCATTTATCGACAACTGTTTACTTCAGCCTACAGTAATTAAACCGTTTCATACAAGAATTTGCTTGTGTTTCGACAAATGCATACCGGGTAATAAGGGATGGTGACAAGAACATGGGCAGGAATGACAGGGGACAGCGAGGCAAGGGAATGAACAGCAGCATTCAAGATTTGAGTAGAGCCAGTGCCGAACACAATGTGTCGTCCCTTAGTAACTGCATTTCCGACTAATTCATGAAGTTTGAAGATATATTTCTCGAGTTCAACCGACATTTCATCTCCTACAGGGAATGAGTATCCCAATCTATGCCATCCTGATACTAGTACACTGCTGTTTTCCCTTTGCTTCTTCCAAAACGGTTCAAGAAACAGTGGATTCCCGCTACCAAATATCCCAAATTGTTTGATTAAAACATGTCGTATATCAACCGTCTAAAGACTGGAATAACTAAGTATCAATTGTTGGGGTAGCGACCCAAGTCCCACATTGGAAAGGATGAGGAGTTATGAATAAGAGACCCACCACTTCATTAGTATGACGCCTTTTGGGAAAGAGCCCAAAGAACAAAAGCCGTGTGGGATTGGCCCAAAGCGGACAATATCATACTAATGTGACGGTGTGGTGGAGACGGCGGTCCCAACATCAATTTATATTCGTACAAAATCTGCTTACAAATGGCCGTACAGAGTAATATAGACTACTTGCATCCCTCTATTTATATCCAAGCAAAAGGGTACAAACCGTATCATTCCATTGTAAGACAGGTTGTATATTATACATTTTGTAGAAGTGCAAATACAACGATCTTTAATAGCACAAATTCTCATTTTGATAAAGTGAGTGTAACAACTAGGGGAAATCATTGTAGTAGCTTACTAATTTTTGCTACTAATTTAGAAATGAGTTCATAAAAGTGAGATAAATTTTGGAGAAAAGACGAAAATAATAATGGAATGGAGCATGTAGACCGGTTAAGCGGGTCAATCGCGTCGGGTCAATTCAGATATGTCATATTATCGAGTCGGGTCGGGTTGTTTGGGTTTCATGTGTTTTTCGGGTATCTTGGTCAGATCAGTTTCAAGTCAAGTAGGTCGGGTTATTTAGGATCGGAGACATTTTGGGTCAATAGTTAAGAGGAAAATAGAGTAAGTTTATATTATTACCTATCTTTAGTTTAATTTTTATATTTCACTCTTTATTTTAATGTAAAGAACATTAATTGTGCTTTTAAATTAATCAGTTCAAGTCTTTTTGCTGTTCAATTAAAGTTATATTTTTTCGGGTCATTTTCGGGTGGAGTAGATTCGGATTAGATCATTTCACGTCAGTTCTGGGTCAACAAAATTCGGTTCATGTTCGAGTCAGGTCGAGTAAATTCGGATTTCGAGTCACGTTGAAGGGCTGTATTCAATTCAATTTCGGATCTCGGGCCAGCCTTTTCGCGTCGGGTCAATCGGATTGATTTTGTCAGGTCTAGATGGAGGGGATATATTTTAATTTTTGACGTCAAAACTCAAAATTGACTGAATTTATATGTATTGTTTTAAGCAAAATTGTAGTTTTTTACCTCAATGTTTAAGTGCATGAGCTTAAAAACTTTATAGGACAACTCATATTATAACAAAATCGAAAGCTTTATTATAAAACTTAGAAATTACGCAACCGGATTTACTACATCTAACGTATAACACAAATTCTTGTTTCAGACGTGACGATCCGTCTTATTGTTTTAGATGGGTCAAATTCCCTCACAAAAAAGCAAATGCCGCAAATGGGGGAATTATTCATTATTTCTCCCCTTGCCTTACTTGCTCTTTTATAAGGGGGTTGACTCATCTGAACTAAGACAACCTGAAGGTATAATAGTTTGTGAAATACGTGATCATATGACTTGTGACTTGTGAGCAAAGATGATACCGTAGGTTATCAACCTAGTAGAAATATAAAAAAAAATGTTGCTTGTTTTTTTTGCCATTTCTTGATTAGACTTTTGATCCAAATTTTTTGAACTTGTACTTTAAAAACACTAATACAGATTTCTTTTTTCGTTACAACACAAAAACTAGCAACATTTAAGTATGATGAAAAGAACTTTCCCTCTATTAAGTTACTCTACTACATAATTTAAATTTTCCTCGCATAATTTGAGAAATGTTTTTATGGAACTCGAGTAATTTGAGAATTGTATGTACTTACCTATCGGCATCAGCACGACATGGGAGCAAAAGCGAGGAGCAATCGAAGCCAGTGTAACAAGCATAACACTCGCAAACGGGTTTTCCATGAACGATGGAGCTATCCAAGTACGTGATTCCATGTCCTGAACATGAGATTGAGGCCACTTCCTCTGCCTCTTTTGCTGCTTTTTTAGTCCAATTTTGATTATTTGCATTATAGTCTGTCCATTTTATGTATACATACGTACCACAAAGTACTACGTTTAGGATTATAGAATATGATAAATAACCCATGTAGTATCCCATGTGATTCTTTAGGAGTATCTTTGATTTGTAGGCATAGAAATAGAATCTTAATTAAATTGTGAATAATATGATCATTCCTTATAATGAGTGGTTAGATAAGTTGTTAAGATGTGAAATCTGGAATGTCATTTTCATTTTGAGGACTTTGTTTTTGGTGGGTACGTATATTATATTATTTTAATAAGGTTTACATATGTAGACAAGTGGATTTTCTGTGGCACGTGAACATGTGAGATAATCTTTTAGTTTATCATGATATATCTATTCTTTTTCTCATTTTATTGACTTTGTGTCAAAATGAATAGATAACAATTGTCTGGGACGGATTGAGTAATTTTTTGCCTAAGCAATACGATTATACTAAGTAAAGAATACTCCCTCCGTCAAGGTCATATAAATATCATTATTGTGTTGTCTTATTTATTTGTTTACCTTTTTATATTGAAAAGTCCTGGTCAATTTGATCATTCAAATGTATTACAATATTGTTTACTTGACATTCAATACCATGCGCCCCCTAAGAATGGTCATCTCCTATCAGCTTGATCTTTGAGCCAAATGTAAAGATATACAATTGACCGGGATAAATAGAGTATATGTTGGTAAAGTTTTTGGAACGAGTTATTTCTAGGTTTGGTATTCGGTTCCATCCGTGATACCTTTATTTACCATTTAAATTTATTTATTTTTATAAAATATAATTGTGTTTATGACATTAAACTCTAAAGTGTAGATTTGCTCAAATTTGAAGTGAAAGTGTGATTTTTTTTTGACAATATTTTTGAAGTAATTACTTTAATCTAATTGAAATGGAAAAATACACTCCATCTATCCCACTCCATACATTTACTTTAATTCTCATCACAAAATAAAATATATATAAGCTTTTCATTGAAACGAAAAGAGTACTCTGATCGTTTAAAATTTGAAAGTGACACAAAATAGAGCATTGTGTCGTCATCAACTCAACTATAGTGAACAACTGTCCATGAAAATTGTTCGGATCGACTTTCCGATCTTATAGATCAATGAATTAACGAGGTGAGCAACCACCACAGATAAGCAACCATCACACCAATTCTATTTAGTGAGCAATGTGCATCTATTGAAAACACTTGAACGGTGATTTGATCTCACACCACGAGACATTGTATCAAATACTAGATCAAGATCAATATAGAACTACTACAAAATACATGTACAAAAACAAAAACAAAAAGTAGTCTTTCAATTGTTGGAAGTAATACAGTTCGTCTCATTGAAAACGGACACTACACATCTTCTATATATCCAACAATTGATTAGCACCAAGTATGGGGAGGTCTGGAGTTATACTTGTCAAACGTGTAATACCCATACCTAAACCCTACTCGTGAGTGGTCACTCACAGTAGCTTGTCAGGCTATGTACATATCCCACAGATCAACACGGGTTTTTTCTATCGCATTCTTTTCCTCACTCATGCACATCCCGATAACCTTCCCGGAGGGCACCCATCCAAAGACTACTCTCAACAAAGCACGCTTAATTGTGAAATTCTTTTGCATGGATAACCATAAAATAAAGTGCACTTTGTTTATATGAGTTGTACTTTCAATCTCTTTAAACACTAGTCATTTAAGACTATCAATGGACGTCTTCAAGGGGTTACTCCACGCATGGAGTATTATAAAACGGGTCTGGCGAGCGGGTTACAAGTTTGGTTATTTCGGGTTCGGGTTAAATACGGGTCATGTCAATTTTAAATTTTTAAAATATGGGTTTCGGGGCGGGCTAAGGTCAAAAACGGGTTAAAATAACGCCTTTTTGCATATGTTTATTTTCTTTAATTTTAGTTACATAGATATAGCTATTCTTAATTTTTGAAATTATCTAGTTTCATACGTGATATTCGTATGGATAACAGCTCTTCTCTAATATATTTAATATCTCAAATTTATACAAACTATTTAACTGATCAGTTGTTACATATGCTTTAAAGCATATCAACATGTCTTGCTTAAGACGGGGCAACCCGCCTAAAAGCTTTTAGACGGGTCGTCCCGTCTGAAATAAGAATTTGTGAAAAGCTATATAAGCAAATCATTTGATTAATTAATTATGTGTTAAAACTATGATTTAAAACATATATAAGCATACTTTATTTCAAAATTTTGAAGAGTATATTATTTTAATCATTTGGTATTAGTTTAATTTGCTTTAAAATACGTAATTTTAAAAAAAAATCCATTAACGGGCCGGGTCAGGTCTTAAATCCTAAATGCGCGGGTCATTATCGAGTTGCGTCGTTTTCAGGTTCACCTTTTTTGAGTCGGGTTATTTTCGGGCAGTTTTACAGGTCGGGTCGGGTCATGTTTTGACGGTATACATGCAATGCATCCACACTTCAAACCCAAGGGGACATTCGTGTGAGAGGCGTGTAAGAATATAAAATCGATCATGATTCTCTACCCACTTTTAGTTGAGATGGTTTCTTGACTAAACTCCGTACCTTAATTCCTGTAAATATTAACCATCCAACCAAAAAATTTGCAATATTAAAATTGTTTTTTTATTTTGACAATTTTGAAGTTAGAAATTTTTGTATAAAATGGCATCAGATTGGCATTAGTTCTCAAAAGCTGCAATCAATCCAGAAACGAGTAGAATAATCAAGAGGCAGGACATTATCCAATATGAGGAAGACAGTATTCTTAATTTTTGAAATTATCTAATTTCATACATGATATTAGTAAGGATAAACTGTTCTTCTCTAATATATTTAATATCTCAAATTTATACTAAATATTTAACTAATCAATTGTTACACATGCGTGACAAAAAATGACTATATTTATAAGCAAATTATTTGATTAATTAATTATGTCTTAAAACTATGCTTTTAAACATATATAAGCATACTATATTTCGAAATTTTGAAGGTTATATTATTTTAATCATTTGGTATTAGTTTAATTTGCTTTAAATACGAAATTTTAATAATTTTTTCCATTAACGGGTCGGGACTTAGGTCAGAAGTCTTGATCCTAAATGTGCGGGTCATTATCGGGTTGCATCGCTTTCGAGTTCACGTTTTCGGGTGGAGTTATTTTCGGGTAGGTTTCGATCGGTTTTTCTGGTCGGGTCATGTTTTGACAGGTATACATTCGTGTGAGGAGCGTGTAAGAATATAAAATCGATCATAATACTCTAACCCGCTTTTGGTTGAGACTGTTTTTTTACTATACTCCATAGCTTAATTTCTGTAAATACTAGGCATCCAACCAAAAATTCTGCAATATTAAAAATGATTTTTTTTGACAATTTGTAAGTTAGAATTTTTTGTATAAAATGGCATGAGATTGGCATTAGTTCTCAAAAGCTGCAATCAATCCACAAACGAGTAG
Organism: Heliosperma pusillum; assembly: GCA_022085475.1. Classification (NCBI taxonomy): domain Eukaryota; kingdom Viridiplantae; phylum Streptophyta; class Magnoliopsida; order Caryophyllales; family Caryophyllaceae; genus Heliosperma; species Heliosperma pusillum. The sequence continues at coordinate 188,437 of JAIUZE010000703.1, forward strand.
AATAATCAAGAGGCAGGAGATTATCCAATTTGAGGAAGACCAGTAATCTTCACAAATAAAATTTACGAACTTAAAATTAACCTTTTTAAAGTTTTTCATAGACTACACGCATCGTTAAGCCAGGATAAATACAATCGAAGAAGATAAGAATTCCCTCTCTTTCAATTTTTCTACTCTTTGTTTTTTTAGTTTAATTGACAAGTTTACAAATTTTTCATAAAATGAGTTACCATGCCAAAAGTCTATACTCCTGGGGTAGTTGTTGAATTGGAGAAAAAGGATTATACATCTGAGCTACTACCTCAGAGAGTCAGAGTAGTTTGATTTTGAGTTTTTGTGCATTTTTTTCGAGCTTTTTAAAGTTTATAAATTACATTTTACATCTTATATATGATGTTTTTTGAGTTTTATTGTAATTTTTTTGAGGTTAATGTTCAAATTAATAAACTCAAAAACTTTATAGTATAACTAATAATTTTTAATACTATACTCAAAAACTTTATTGTAATGCTCAAAAACTACATTATATGTGATAGTACATCAGAGGTACAATCCACTTACTGGTTGAATTGTGTACCTAGTAAGTAACCTTCAATAAGGACTGAGTTTCAAGGTTATTATATAATATTCAGAATTATGAAGACTAGCGTAACTGGAAACACAAAATTTCATTGAATACGGGCATATAATCCTTCTGAAATGAAAACGATTATATCCGTTTTTAATGAAATCTTATGAGATGGATTAGGGTCTTTTTTATTTTTGGAGAAATCTAATAAGAGAATTAGTGCGATGCATACTAAAATAATTTGGGATAAACTTTGAAATCTATGTAATATAATGCAAGTTCTCGACGCAATTGTCATTTTGGGTCATTCGGAAACAATCTCTTTGAGTTATAATGTTATTGTTACATAAATCAATTATTTATTAATTAATTTTGGATCCACGGAGAAAATTGAAATTAAATTTATACTAGCCATGTTTGGTAAATACTCCGTAACATATTAGGTGTAATTATTAGATTCCGACTTTTTGAATATGTTGCTAATAGCAGCATATTGTAAAAGCATATTCAGTTTATTCATAAAATAATATATTTGTCATAAAATATGTTATCTGATATTATGAATTTGCTTCAGACGTCTACTAAACAGGGCTACTGGTAATTTTTTTTTTAGGATTTTCTACATAGTACTCTTGTGTTTTTGCTTTTTACATGATATCCTTTCTCTTTTCAAAACATAAGTGATACCCCTAAGTCTCTCACTCTTGTCATTAACCATCACCATAACCCTGAACTTCTCTTCCGTTAATTTATTCCGTTAAATAATGACATGGCTGCTTATTTGATACTTCTTTTGAACTAATCGCATGATTAACATTTACTAATATTACATTATAACTAAATGTAACATTAATACTCACATCAAACCGAACATTTATTGCGGACTTGTCCATGCTCACGGCATATTTGGAATGGCTTAGCGGATTGCATCCCCCCAGGTGCGTTTCAATCGTCACCAATGTCCACATGGTTAGCAAATAACGCGAGTAATAATTTTGTCCATGCTTCAGACTCTTGGCCTACCCTTTTTGCTATAACCTGTTTGTGGATATGGAAATGGCGTAATGACGTCGTCTTCAGACACCAGAATGAGATCCCGATTAGCACCCGTCACTTCATCTTAAATCAGCTTGAAGTAACTAGAAGAGCCCTGGATAAATTTGCTCTGTTCTCACCCATTCCAGCTACGGCATCCCATGAGGTTTATATTCGATGGTCACCTCCTTAATACGAATGGGGCGGCTAAGGGTAACCCAGGTCAAGCAGGCTGCGGGGGAATATTCAGAGATGAGACGGGAAACTTCCTATCAGCGTATTTCTTCGGTGGAGGGGTTTGCTCTTCTATGAAAGCCGAGATGAAAGCCCTCCTTACTGGTCTAGAGTTGGCTAAAGAGCAGAGATTCAGTAAACTTATTATAAACATGGATAATCAAGCGTGTGTTCGCTTAGTAACGGAAGATAAGCTTACAAGTAACAATCTGAAATTCGTGGTGCATAAGTGCAAGGCTCTTATAAACGACTCAAATTGGGTGGTAAAGATTAGCCACGTTTACAGGGAAGCCAACCGAGCAAGCGATTAGTTAGCAAATCAATGAGTGTTCCCAAGCACGGTACCAACTATTATGAATAGCCCACCGATGGAGCTTAGGTCTATAATCCGAGAGGATATTTACGGGGTGGCATTGCCCCGATTTATTTCAGTATAATTTCGGGATTTCCCACCTATTGTACCAAAAAAAAAATACTCACATCAAACTCTATACCCCTCATAATAACCCCACTCTACTAAAACTACATTGTCCGACTTGTCTCTCTACCCCTTTTTCATCCAATATTCACCTTCTTTCGTCCTTACTTCTAACCGCTTCATTATTGCAGACATTAAGTACACTATTGTGTAATTATGGGCGACTCGCAACTAAAAGGGAGATAATAAAGTAAAAGTGGTGGCGCAAAGTTGTTACTGGTGGGTCGAGTTGGGTTGAGGAGATGGTAGGGTGTCGAGGTGGCTACTGGTAAGAATGAAAATGAAAAAAAGGATTATTGGTAAGGGTAGTGGTGGACTGGTGGTGAGAAGGAAAAGCAAAAGAATGTTTAGTAGCGAGAGTAATGTTACGATATGGATGCGGCAAAAGTTCAATGGTAGTGGTGTGATAAGTGTGATGGTGGTGCGACATTATGGGTGGTGATGCAACGAGGGTCAAGCGGCATGAGTGGCGGTGTAGGAAGAATGGCTAGATGGTTATTAACTAATTGTCATTGGTGGGAAAAAGGGACTAATGGTTGTTTAAGGCATAAGTTAACAGAGCAATTACTAAAAAATTGAAAATACAGAAGTCTAGGATTACGGCGATGGTTAATGACAAAAATTAGGGGTATAATGTATGTTTTGAGACGTGAAGGGATACCATATATAAATCACAAAAACACAAGAGTACTATATATAAAATCCTTTTTTTAGAATATATTTAAATGTTATCTCGACCATAAATTCTTGGACACGGTCCTACTAAAAACAAAAAGAAAAGAGAGGTTACAACCAATCACCGATAAAAGTACACTAAGCAAGTCAATTGCTAGATCATGACCTTGCTTGGTCATGCTAATGACACAATTAAGCAAGCATAATTGCCTAATTGGTGACCTTTGATGGTTAATTTGTGACCTTCTACATTAAAAGGTCAATTTGTGACCATTGTTGAACAAAATTGACCACCTTGGTGACCTTCTAGGTGTGCAATTTGTATTGGTTGAATAATAAAACGTAATTGCTCATTCATGGACGTCTTTTACTCAATCATGGACATTTTTTCATAAAGTTGACATACACTACCCTTTCCTATCCTCTCTCCCCCTAACGATTAACCCTCCCTTTACTGACCCCTCCAACCATAGTGCTTTAACCTCAAATCAGCCACCCACCGAACGACTCTCACTCGCCGGAGACAACCCATTAAAGTATTGTCAGCCGGAAACAACCCACTCACCAAAACTATGCATTCCCGCACAAACATCCACCATGGCATGAACTATTGTTAAAATTAAAAGGCATATGTCATCCTACCATACATTTAACTACTCTGTAGATTTATTAATTTCATTAATTAATTTGTGGATTATAAGTACAAATTTGTTTCCAGAAATCATTTACCCTTATTGCTAAAAGTGTGGTGTGTTGGTTGCATTAAAACCATGTTTGAGCGGATGTTACGGAGAGGGAGGGGCTAGGGCCAGTGGTGAAGGGGGCGGATCTGGGCGGCATATTTGGGCGTCGAGGGGAGGGTCGTGGCTGGGCGACGGCGGCGGCAACGGCAAGGATTGGTTGTTGAGGCAGAGGGAGAAATTGAACGAGATAATTAAAATGGGAGGCAAACTGAAAAGGATGAGTGTTGAAAGGCTAGGGGTAAATTGGTAAATGATGTCCATAAATGAGTAAAATATGTCCATGAAAGAGCAACACCCTAATAAAAAACAATAAAAAAAAAAGTGAAAAATGATTGAGTTGATGACCTACCTCGTGACCTTTTGCTTGAGAGAGTAAAAGTGGGTCAAAATAAATAAAGTGGGATTAAGAGTAAAATCAAATCGCGACTTCATTAGCACGACCTCTGTATGGGAATGGTCTAATAGCTACTGGTTACGACCTATATATAGATTCCGAGTGTATCAACTTTATAAAAATGATGATGGGCCTGGATGCCTTACTTATCCACACAAAAATTGCACATGACACGCCCAATAAAACAACGGAGTTTATTTTCGCAGTACGATTTTTACTCATTTTAGTACTTTTTGCAAACTTCTTTCCATTTGCATGCCCTTACTAAAAAAACCACAAAAAACCTAATTCTCTCTATTGCAAGTTGCAACCACGCCCACTCTCAAATATATCAATTTTTTTTTGTTATGAAACCTAAACTGATTGAAAAATATGTATATAATTTATAAATTACAATGTATAAATCAAATTAGTAGTTTAATGTTTTTTTTTAAGGATATGGTTGTTTGATTAGGGTTTGAGATTAGTTAGCTTATTGTATTAGTTGTTCGATGTTGGTCGGAGGGTAAGGTGAGAAGCGATGGTGGCATGGTAGGACTAGAGAGGACATGTCGGCGTGAGGAAGACCAGTGCGGAGAGTGGGACAGACAGAGGCAAAGTGCGCGAGTGGCAGCACTCCGTTGTATAGAAAGATATGAGTGTCGTCGGATCAGGCTGACGGTAGTTGCTGGTGGAGTTTGGCCAAAGACTAGCAGCGTAGTACGTAGTTTGGTTGGATTTTGTTTTTCTGTTTTTGTCAATGCAGTACAACCTGTACACAGTACATAGGAGTTGCTTGGAATTTTTTCATCTTCAAATTCAAAGGTAGTATCTCGTTGAATACAGTAGATGTATTTGTAAAAATAATTTATTAATAAAGTATATAGTTTATCAAAGATACATAATTTAGTTGTGTATTGAAATACTCCGTAGTTGATTAATGTCATACATGTTTATCATATACTTCATATTTTGTTCATTAACTATACTTATTGGAAATATGAAATTAGAGAGAATAAGTTAGAGAGAGGTTGGAGAGAGAAAATGGGAGGGGAAATGAGAGGGGTATAACGGTCAATAGTGTACTGAGATGAGTAAATTATGTACTGCGAAAATCAACACCCTAAAACAATAGCAGACGTAAATCTACCCATTATATAGAACACAAATTCTTGTTTCAAACGTCGTGACCTGTCTTATTGTTTCAGACGGGTCAAGTCCCCTCACAAAAGAGCAAGTGAGGTACCCCTTGCCACATTTGCTCCTTAGTGAGGGGGCTTGACTCGTCTAAATCAACAAGACGGATCACCCCATCTTAAGCAAAACCAATAATTGTATATAGAACACAAATGAAACAACAATATAATCGGTTATTCTAAATACCTTAATTAAATACTTATACTTTTTAACAAGTGCTTTATATTGCAGATGAAAATCAAACCTTCAATCTCACGGTTAGGTCGAGAGAACTCTTATCACCTCAACGTTGTTGTTAGATATCTCCACAAATTCTCATTGCAGACGGACAGTATTCGTCACATAGTGAAAACGGGTCAAATACAATGAGTAAGACAAAAGAAAATTCCTAGATACTAACAAATTTTTGTCTTACCTAGTCAAGTGATGCCGTATTTGACCCGTTTTATTCTTAAAGACGGATAAACATCTCAAGGTATTAAGGCTAAGATTATCCATGGTCTGAGCATGGGTCTTAGCTGAGATTTTTGCAAGTCTCAACCTCAGACTTGGGATAAAGTGCAAAAAACTTTCTTAAGTCTGAAGTTGGGTCTTGGAAATCCAAGACTCGACTTGAGACCCATGAATAGTATTATGTATGTGTGGAAAGTGGGATAAATGGGTCCCATGTATTATTGTTAGTATGAGTCTCAGAATTTTGAGGAGTCTGAGGGATAATGTGGTAGAAATAAAAGAGTCAGGGTTGAGTCTTAAAGATAAAATAATAATATTTTACTGTTGTTGAGACTCATATAAAGTCTGTGGATAAACATAGTCTAATGCCCAAACACGATAACCTCAAAACATGCCAAATGGCCGGTACGCATTGGTCAGTCACTCCCTCGTATTGTTCGCGTTTTTATGCGTGTGACAGTTACGTAACAATGTTTAAATTACCAGCAAACAATAAAAATCAAAAATAATAATATAACAGGTTGCACATTCACACGTAAAATCCCTTTATAAATTAATTGGCTTTATCCCCCAAAATCCCCGCTCATTTTTTGCAACTAACTTTCTTCATTTCTTTCATCCTTTCAATTAATTTCCTTCATTGGTAAGTAAACTTCACTCTATAAAACATTCTTGATTTCAAACTCTTTGTTATTATCATCTTGGGTTGTTTCAATTTGGGACATTTTGAAGCAAATTTCATTAATTTAATTGGTTTTTCTAATAAATAATCGAATTGATTAATTTAAATTTCAATAAACCAATAAAAAAGTTGAAAGATTGCATCTTTTTGCAAATGGGTTCTTGTAATTGGAGAATTTTGTATAAGTGGTGTTATTCAATTTTAATATAATTAAAGAATTGGGTTGAAAAAGAATGAAAGATAAAGCAATGGTTGTTATAAAGTTGTCTTTTGGTTCTTTGTAGTCAAATTATTCATTTCCCCACTTTGGTTGATGCCTGTTTTTTTAATTTATTTTTGTGTCAATCGTAACTACAGAATTAGATCCTTTTGTATCCATTTACTTGGTTATTTCGAAATCGACTTCTGTTTAGCTTAACTCAGTTTAATTCAACTCGCATTTTCTGACTTGTTTACTTGTTCAATTGAACCAAGTCTAAAGTTGGGCTCACTAAATTAAAGTAGTTATTCTTTGGTCAATACAAGTTGATATTGATATGGTCTAATATTCTGCACCTTTTAATTCTATATAAATCACAAATCTTGATATTTTGTTTCCCTTTGTGTCAAGGTACCATAACATTCAATCCAAATTCAAAAACACCAACAAACATTTCTCATTTCTCAGTTCAAGCTTGTAACAAAATGGCAATCAAGACAAACGGGTTCTTGAGCGGATCATTGCCCGAAGAATTGATGCAAATTCTTGTAACATTGGCATCAACATGGGAAGATGTTGAAAACCCGAATGAAATTCAAGTCAGGCAATTAAGTGGAGCCATGACTAATCAAGTGTTTCAAATAATATGGCTTACTGAAAAGACTGATCTTCATAGGAAAGTTTTGGTTAGAATTTATGGTGATGGGGTTGACATCTTTTTCAACCGCGATGATGAAATTCGTACCTTTGAATGCTTATCTCATCATGGTCAAGGTCCTCGCCTTCTTGGCCGCTTCAATGATGGCCGCGTTGAGGAGTTCATTCATGCCAGGGTATGCTACCAACAATTCAGTTTATTTTAGTCATATTCTTTCTTGTTTATAGCCTAATTTAGTAAATAATACACCTAATTTGGTTAGAATGTGTGTGAATTAATGCTCAAATTTTGCCTTGATGTCATAATTGTTGTCTTGAACAGTTTTCTGTTGGATAATTTTAGATTATATTTAGTCATTTGCTTTCTTGTTTTTCTGATTTATTATGTAACTGTCATTTTCAGTTCCTGAAAACTGGTAATATTTTCTTGTGCAACTGATATTCACTACTGCATAGTTTTGATTTATTACATGTGCTAAAACAATGGTATATTTAATCATGTATAGTTGAATGTTTATATTTCGCATTATATTAATGGGATCCCGTTTTTCAAAAGACTGATGAATTTGTGTGGGTATCAGACACTATCAGCAGAAGATCTACGTGACCCGGAAATATCAGCTATAATAGCATCTAAAATGAAGGAATTTCACAGCCTTAACATGCCTGGCGCAAAAACGGCTGTCTTGTGGAGCAGATTAAGGTACTATTTAGTGATTACTTGAGAAAATGCTCACCAGATGGTTTGTTAACCTTCTGCAGCTCCTAACTGTCTTATCAATGTTCCTGACTTGTAGGCGTTGGCTGAGGAAGGCGAAGAACTTATGCTCAGAAACTGACATCAAGGTGTTTGGATTAGACCGTCTAGATGACGAAATCCAGGAGATTGAAAAAGAGCTGACACAAGATGATCAAGAGATCGGGTTTTGCCATAATGACCTTCAGTATGGCAACATAATGATGGACGAGGAAACTAAATCAATCACACTTATTGTAAGCAAAAAAATCGATCTTTTCCTGGTTAGATTTGTTTGATGTACGGAAGAATTGGATCTGATTTGTTAATTTTGTGCAGGACTATGAGTACTCGAGCTATAACCCTGTTGCTTATGACCTTGCTAATCATTTTTGTGAGATGGCTGCCAATTATCATTCTGATACGCCTCATATACTCGATTACAGCAAATATCCAGGTTAGTCTATGAAGATTTGCATATCTGAAATACTTTATTTATTGTCTTAACTGTGATTTCAGACTCTAACATGTTCATTTGTTTGTTATATCAGATCAGGAGGAGCGCGAAAGATTCATCTATGCTTATTTGAGCTCATCAGGTTAGTCTTCCAGTTGCAGTTTGTACGAATTCAAGTTGTTTTGTTTCCTGCAATCTAAATTATTGGTCTATATTTCATAGAAGGTATAAATTATAAGGTTGCTGGTAGTTACAAGTTGTGACATCTGACCAGAAAATGTTACAGCAGCTACGTTAGACATTTGCAAGATGTGACATATGAAAACGACATATTTTCGTCAGCTGAAAACGTACTGACCAGAGATTCCTATAATCAACCAAACGATAACAAATCCGTCGCCTTCTTTTGTCTTAGTCACAGATTCAGAAACTTCAAAGTTTTTATTTTACTGTAAGCTATATACTTCAGTACTGAAGTTCGTGTTTTCATTTTTAATAATTTTAATAATCATGAGGACATCAAAATTATTATTAAGGAATAGAAATCGGAGTATATATTCTAGACGAATACGACTTAAGAATATTTGATTTTGAAGAACTTATAGTGATTCTCTGCCATTTGACATGGGACCACAGGAGAAGAACCTAATGACAGTGAAATGGAAGACTTTCTGCAACTTGTTGAGAAGTACTCGCTAGCAAACCATCTCTTCTGGGGCCTTTGGGGCATCATCTCGGTAAGACGCGTTCATATTAGCCAACTCCAAATTAATCCGGGATTAATCTTCTCAATTAAACTTACCCTTTCATGATTCTAATACCACAACATTTTCGGACATGGTTTTACAGGCTTATGTGAATAAAATCGACTTCGACTACAAGGAGTATGCAAGGCAGAGGTTCCAGCAGTACTGGCTAAGGAAGGGTCAACTCCTTGGTCCATCTTTACTACCACTTGATGATGCTGAAACTGCATAGATAAATGTAGACATGTCTTGTTTTCTTACCTTCAAAATTTCGCAAACTAAAAATTAGCGCGGTAAAGTGGCCTTAATTACTCACTTAGAGCTCGGGTTTTGGTTTACTACTGTAAATTGTAAGCTACCAGTGCTGATTTTGGTAAATGTAACTTTGGAGTAAGTAGTACGATGCTATAGAGTATAATACAGTATTTTGTTTCGGAATAATATTGGTGATTTGGTGGTTGTAAAATTAAAATTGAATTTTTGTTATCAGGTGTGTTATTATGATCACGATTACTCTTCGGAGAATTATCTTATCCGATGACACAACGTTAGCTCCGTGTCTCAAAAGTTCTCGTCTATCGCTATCTATGTACCTCTTTAGTGCATCATTTGTCATGATTTTCTATGTTTTGACTAGCTTAATAATGAATATTTAGTTCGTAGGATTTTAGAAACGTGCAAGCTTTATCAATATCAGTTGGTCTCATTGAAGACGGGAAAGACATGAGAGTATAGTTCTATAAAAATGCTCAGTAGATAACTTGGTTATTGAAGTGATATTGTTGATATAAGCAAGTGTTTTTTTGACATAAAAATTATGGATTAGATTGAATTTTATGTACAGAGAAGCCAAAGTCAATGAAAGCCAATTTACATTTACCACAAAAAAAACGTAGGTAACGGTGTCGGTAGGTTAGCAGATTGCAGATATACTTATGCATCACTAGGGGTAGGGTTAACAACCGACTTTTTTTTTGTTAAAATTTACATATTTATTTTTACATGAATGTGACGTGCACTCAAATTGAGCACCCGAATTTGACTTGATATTTGAATTGACCCAATCTATTTCACATGTCCTGAGTGTTTATTATCGCTAGCGGACCGTTATCCCAGATAACTCGAAAATGACCATAATCCGAAATGATCCGACTCGATTCGATCTGGCTCGAATTCTTGCAAACCGAACCCGAACTGAGAGGACCTGAACCCGACCCAAGTGACCCGTTTGCAGGTCTACGTGTTATCCTCTCACAGCCAGTTAAATTAATATAAATTGCGTGGGGTGAAATGTCAAGTGAATAAAGCAAAATATATGATACTAGATTTCATGCCCGTGCGATGCACGGGTCTCGTTAATGTCATTTTCATAATTTTCCTATAACAATTAACTTGTAAAAATAAACTTTTGAAATTTTAAGATTATAATAAAATATACTCCGTAATTTTTAAGAAAATAATATTAATATATTGATTCAAAATCTATTTTAAAGGTACCTAAGAATTAAGCTCTCTAAGACAATGCTTAAGAGAATCAAAAGATTTTGGCTTGATCATCCTACCTTATGGTACCGATATGGGGCAATTTTACTATTTATAGGTATTAGTATCTTCACCACACTTACATTATTTTTCAAGGTGTGATATATAACATACTAAGAATTACATCAAGTATGTGCAAATAATATAAGATTTTATACTATAATGATAACATTTTTTTTACTACAAATCTTATAATTGGATTATTTTCATAATTAATACAAAATTTTAAGAGCTCTCTAAAATAATATTTGAGAGACTTAAACAATTTTGAATTGATATCTAAGTCGAAGGACGACTCTTATGTATAATCGCATGATCACTCCAGCTTATGATATTTCTCCGATGTGGGAAATTCCTTTATTTATACATAGTATATTCACCACACTAATTTTTCAATGTGGGACAAATAACATATTTAGTTGTACACCATTAAAATTATTATTTATGATACTTTCTTAAATTTTTATTTATGATATTTTCCTAAATTAATTTTGATGATGTAAATTTCATTAAGGCGGGGATAATAATACAAACTTTTAGGAGTTCTGTAAGGTAATACTTAAGAGATTCAAAAGATTTTGGGTGAATATCTAACTTTGAAAGATGACTCATTTTCACTATATTTTTTTTATGAAATGAAATGTAAAAGGTTTTATATAAAAATTATAAACATCACTCGAATATAATATAGGCAATGTATATTGAGATCAATAAAAGATTTTTCACTTTATTTTTTTATGATACCTTCCTAAATTCATTTTTGATAATGTATATTTCACTAATGTGGATACAAACTTTTAAGACCTCTCTAAGACAATATCTAAGAGACTCAAAAGATTTGGGTTGATATCTAAGTTTTAATGATAACTCCTATTTATAATTACAGGATCATCTCACCTTATGATAATTTTACGATGTGAGACAATTATACTATTTATACGTAGCATATTAATTACCATACTTATATTATATTTCAATGTGGGACAAATAACTTATTAAGTAGTACACCATCAAAATTATTACTTATATAATATTTTCTTAAATTTCCTAAATTAAGTTTGATGGTGTAAATTTCATTATTGCGGAGATAAAATACAAACTTTTAAGAGTTCATTAAGACAATACTTAAGAGACTAAAATGACTCCAATTTATAGTCATAAGGATAATTTTACAATTTACTTAGTATATGTATTAATCACAAATACATTATTTTTCAACGTGGGACTAATAACACATTAAGTAGTTTATCATCAAAATTATTATTTATGATACTTTTTTAAATTAATTTTTAATAATGTAAATTTCACTATTATGACGATTATAATACAAATTTTTAGAACTGTTCAACACAATACTTAAGAGACTTAAAAAATTGTGGGTTTATACATAAGTTCAAGGATGACTACTATTTATAATCATAGAATCACCATATAGTAATTTTTTTGATGTGAGACAATTTACTATTTATATGTAATATATTCACCATACATACATAATTCTTCAATGTGGGACTAATAAAAAACTAAGTAGTACACCATCTTTTTCTATATATTATTTATTCCGTAACTGTTACTAAACTGTTATATTAATATTAGAATAATAAAAAAATATTTTAAAGGTCACTTATTATATTTTAAAAGTCTTTTATTAACAATATAAAAAATATGATCATATTTATGATCACACCACCTTATGATAATTTTTCAATGTGAGACAATTTTACTATTTATAATTTTACTATTTACAATTTTTCACTATACCGACATTGTTTTTCAAATAACACATTAAATAATTTATTATCAAAATTATTATTTATGACACTTTTCTAAATTAATATTTAATGATATAAATTTAACTATAATTTAGATTATAATACAAACTTTGAAGAGATCTTTAAGACAATATGTAAGAGGCTCAAAAGATTTTGGGTTGAAACTTTATTTCCAAATATGATTCCTATTTGTAAATATAAGATCACCTACCTTATGATAATTTTCTGATACGGGATAATTCTAATGTTTATAAGTAATATATTCCCCATACCTACATTTTTATTCAATGTGGGACAAATAATATACTAAAAATTACACCAAGTATGTGCAAATAAATAGTATAAGTTTATATACTTTCGAGGCTTTTTTTACCACGAATGTAGCTATATTATCTTCATAATTTTTGTTACGATACTTAAATGTTTTTAATAATACTTTTCTAAATTATTTTTTGATGATGTAAATTTAATAATTGTGGAGATAATAATACACAAACTTTTAAGATATCTCTAAGACAATATTTAAGAGACTTAAAAGATTTTACTTTGATATATAAGGTCAAAGGAGGATTCCTATATATAATTATAGGAGATTTTACTTCGATATATAAGGTCAAAGGATGATTCCTATATATAATTATAGGATAACCCACCTTATGTTAATTTTACGATGTGGGACAATTTTACTATTTATACAAAGTATATTTATCACATCTACAAACTTTTAAGAGATCTCTAAGACAATTTTTTAAGAGATTCAAAAACATTTGGGTTAATGCCTAAGGTTTAAGGACGACACCTATTTATAATCATAGGATTAGCCTTATGTTATTTTTCCGATGTGGGATAATTCTACAATTTATACGTAATATGTTTACCACATCTACATTATTTTTCAATGTGAGAAAAATAATATATTAAGTAGTACACCATCTTTTTCTTTAAAATATAAGTATATTTCTATTATTTTTATTTTATATAATAACTAAAAGATTATCCACTTAATTTTTTATATCCAAAGTATTATTTATGAAACTTTCCTAAATTAATTTTTTGTGATGTAAATTTCACTATTGTAAAGATAATAATACAAACTTGTAAGAGATCTCTAAGATAATACTTAAGAGACTCAAAAGATTTTGGGTGGATATATAAGTTCTAATTATGACTCTTATTTATAATCATAGGATCACCATATCTTAAGGTAAATTTTCGATGTGGGACAATTCTACTTTTTATATGTAGTATATTCACCACACCTATGTTATTTTTCAATGTGAAACAAATAACATAGTTAGTACTACAACTTATTTTTCTATAAATTAATTATTTCTTGAATACTACTAAACCATTATACTAATATTAGAATAATAAAAAATATTTTAAAAGTCATTTATTTAATTTTCATATACTTAGGTTATAGTTATATGATCTTATAAATGATATGGTGGTAAAAAATACAAAATTTATACTCTAATGAAAGCATTTTTCGTTAAGAATCCAAATATATAAGTTTCGAAATGTTTTGCATTATATTTTTTTTTTTGTCAGATTGATAATCAATTCTTTTTTACGTAAATAATAGTTGTGATATTAGAAATATTACATAGTATCTTTTTCGTAATCTTAGAAGATCTTAAAATATACTTTCCAAAAATTGAAAAAGATGATGTTGACCAATAGAATTGCTCGAAAAAAACCTCTTTTTTTTTGCATTATATATATTGATTATAGAATCACCTAACTTATGATATTTTTCTGATATAGGACAATATACTATTTATACGTAATATATTTACCACACTTGTATTATATTTCAATGTGGGACAAATAACTTGTTAAGTAGTACACTATCAAAATTATTACTTATATAGGATATTTTCCTAAATTTTCTAAATTAAGTTTGATTATGTAAATTTTACTATTGTTTTAATAATACAAAATTTTAAAGGCTCATTAAACCAATACTTAAGAGACTAAATCACTCCTATTTATAATCATGATTAGTATATATATTTTCTAAAAATACATTATTTTTCAATGTGAGACTAATAACACATTAAGTAGTTTATCATCAAAATTATTATTTATGATAATTTTCTAAATTAATTTTTAATAATGTAAATTTAACTATTGTGACTATTATAATTCCATTTTGTTAAGAGCTCTCCAAAACAATAATTAAGAGACTTAAAAAATTGTAGGTTTATACCTAAATTCAAGTATGACTCATATTTATAATCATAGGATCACCCTATGTTATAATAATTTTTCAATGTGGGACAATTTCCAATTTATAAGTAATATATTCACCACATATACATTATTCTTCAATGTGGGACTAATAACAAACTAAGTATTACACCATCTTTTTTCATATAATATTTATTTTTAACTGTTACTAAACTGTTATATTAATATTAGAATAATAAAAATATATTTTAAATGTCATTTATTAAATTTTTAAAGTCATTTATTAACATAACAATATAAAAAAGTAGTTTAAAAGCTCGTGCGATGATCATATTTATGATCACTCCACTTTATGATAATTTTTTAATGTGGTACAAATTTTGATATTTATACGTAGTATAAATTCACAAGTCACGATACCTACATTGTTTTTTTCAATATGGAACAAATAACACATTAAATAGTTTACCATCAAAATTATTATTTATGATATTTTCTAAATTAATTTTTAATGATGTAAATTTCACTATAGTGAAAATTATAATACAAATTTTAAGAGTTGTGTAAAACAATATGTAAGAGGCTCAAAAAATTTGGGTTGAAACTTTAGTTCCAAATATGATTCCTATTTGTAATCATAAGATCACCCACCTTATGATGATTTTCTGATGTGAGATAATTCTACTATGTATAGGTAATATTCACCACAACTACATTATTTTTCAATGTATGACAAATAATATACTAAAAATTACACCAAATATGTTCAAATAATATGAGTTTCTATACTTTTCAGGGTTTTTTTCCACCACGAATCTAATTAATATTATCTTCATATTTTTTTTTACAATACTTCAATTTTTTTAATAATACCTTTTAAAATTAATTTTTGATGATGTAAATTTAACAATTGTGAAGATAATAATAGACAAACTTTTAAGAGATCTCTAAGACAATACTTAAGAGATTTAAAAGATTTTAGTTTGTTATATAAGGTCCAAGAATGATTCCTATATTTAATCATAGGATCACTCACCTTATGTTAATTTTATGATGTGGGACAATTTTACTATTTATACATAGTATATTCATCACATCTACAAACTTTTAAGAGATCTCTAAGAGATTCAAAATTTTTGGTTGATACATAAGGTTTAAGGATAACTCCTATTTATAATCATAGCATTACCCACTTTATTATTTTTCCAATGTGGGAAAATTCTATTATTTATATGTAATATTTTTAGCACATCTACATTATTTTCCAATGTGCGACAAATAATAGTTATGAATTTAACTTTTATTTAAAGAGTTTCTAAAAAGTTGAAAAGTTGATAATATTATTAGGAAAATAATTAATTTAAAAAATATAATCAAAATTTAAGAGTTTAACCATAACGTGGAAAGTATATGTATGAATATGATGTTGAAAAGTTGATAATATTAAAATTCAATCTTTATATAATAATATATTTTATTTAATATTTAATTAGCCTAATAAAATTATGTGTAAGGTAGTTTTATTAATAAAAAATAAAATAGTGTTTTGAAATAGTTGGAGACTCTCTCGTTGCCTGAAAAAAGCCTCTTTTATATATATACTAGATTTCATGCCCGTGCGATGCACGGGTCTACAATAATGTCATTTTTTTTTAAAAAAATATAACAATTAACTTATATAGTTTGACCTTTTAACTTGTTACGAATTGGTAAATGTGGAAAATCTTAAAGAATTGGAGGAAGTATCTCTTAAAAGTTTACAATACCGTAAAAGTTCGAGTCTTTCTTAGCAAAATACTTCATACCATGCTTATTAATTGTTAAATATAGCAATAATGTACGTGCATGAAATTCGTAGAAAATAGTAATTAGTTGGATTTTTGAACTTCGACTTCTGGTTCTAAAATTTTTGTCTCATTATACTCATTCTCATCTACGATTCATTTCTATCCTACTATATTATATTGCTATTTTACAAAAGTTTAATTCATTAAAATACTGATAAAAAATCAATTTGAATATGTTTATATTGTTATGATAGTCATCAATTTGATTATGTTGCCAGTAGCACACATACAATGACGTAGATAATTTGAGAGTTTATTTATATACAAATATTTTGATGTAGTAGATTTACAATATATGTTTTGTTGTGTTTAGTAGAATTATTATATAACATTCCTTATCAGAAGTTGCAACCAATATTTTTAATGGAAGAAGTTTTAAATTTTTTAAAATGATTATTAAATAACGAAGTCCAAAAATTAGGGAAAAAATATGTCACAATAAATATCCTAAATTATTGAAGCTGACAATCTTTTCAAAAAAGTAAATTTAATAAAGTACGGAATTTACTCTTTCACATATATTTTGCCATTAACGTTTTCTCTAATGTCCTTTTAACCTCAAACCTAATCAAATTAACTCTTACTTCTAATTACTTCTTAAAAGCTAATTTAATTGCTTAAATAATCTTAAATACTAATCAATGAAAATCAATTGCTAATACTGTTTGTTGCAATTTTTTATCAATCATTAAGATCTCGATCGATCAATGTTAAGTAAAGAAATCAACCATGGATCTGTGAATGTAGTTATGTACTTATGTAGGTGGTGGTACTGTGGGCTTGTGGCTAGAATCTACGGCAAATAAGTCTGTAACACAAAATCTCCCGTCATCCTTAATTAATGTATCCTTTCTCATAAGTAATGTCATTATACGAAGTATTACGAATGGAACCTACACATAAAGGATTAATGGCAGACAGAATC
Organism: Heliosperma pusillum; assembly: GCA_022085475.1. Taxonomy (NCBI): domain Eukaryota; kingdom Viridiplantae; phylum Streptophyta; class Magnoliopsida; order Caryophyllales; family Caryophyllaceae; genus Heliosperma; species Heliosperma pusillum. The sequence continues at coordinate 205,949 of JAIUZE010000703.1, forward strand.
TAAATAGACATTAGAAAAATATCAAAACCTAAAAAAAATCATGGATACATTGTAAGAGGTTTCATATAAATATAACTTATGTTGAAAAATCATGAATTACGTGAGTTGAAAAATCTTATTGCGAGTAATCAGCAAGCCATATAAATCAAGTAGAATTGAATTCTTTAAGCCATATTAATCAAGTAAAATTGAGTTCTTTGTCAATCTATAGTACCTACAAAAAAAAATCAAGTTTTACATATTTAGATAAACAAAAATAAAAAGAAAAATAATAGCTAACACGCATGATTGTCGAAATAATAGAGGCAAGGAAGAATTATATATACCCATTTAGGTAAAATGAAACATTTATGCTACTCTATGTTAAGATTCAAAAACGACCTTACCGAATAATTTATTGAACGTTGTATCTTCATCAGAATCATACAGAGTAATATATGTTAACCTACACATAAAATAGATAAGACTTGTCAGAAAATCATTAGTGATTCAAAGCAAAAACAACGTATTTGTAGACTAATGCTACAATAAGATTTAAACACAATATAAACCGCAAGATTCAAATAAATAAACACAACAAAAGTAAAAAACATAAATAAAAACAATATAACGTGAAGTGGTGATTATTAATTTTTGAATGAAAATAAATGTATATATATAAAAACATATTAACGTAATAGTGTTTGTTTAGGTTTCTGTACATTAATTTTATCCAATCTAACTTTCATGGTAGAATTTTATAATCTTCGGATTTAATTATATTATTAAATGTTGTAGTGCATCACCATTTTTGTGAGAACATGGAAATATGGAATAGTTGTATATCACATTCCGTATTTCATAGGTGGTAGGATACATCCAATTTTTTATATGCTAATTTTGCGTACAATGGAAATACATGAATATATTTATATGGGTAGTTTGTATAATTTGGAATGCTGAAGTGTTTTCGAAAAGTTGGAGACTCTATAATCGCTCGA